>JAAGEH010000037.1:8385576-8443118 GCA_011751065.1 Lasiurus cinereus
CTCTCTCTCTCTCTCTCTCTCTCTCTCTCTCTCTCTCTCTCTCTCCTCTCTCCAATTCAATGGTATTGGTATCAGTTAAAAAATACAAAAATGCAACTTCAGCATACTTTGGGTCTGAATGTATATTTTAATAGTCCCCAAATCATTCCATGTAGGGCTTTACACATAAATTTGTGTGGGAATATAGGGACCAAATCAATAGATATGTTTTTTTGATTATTTATATTGTGCTTATGATATGTAAGCAAGGATGCAGTATGAAGAGGCTTTCTGCAGTCCTTGACATTACTTTGTATCATCAGTTTTAATAATGAAACACCACCATTGTCTATTTCTCAAATATTTATTATATAGAATAACTTAAATAATTAAGAATTCTAAGAAGTGATACAATAGAGATCCAAAATTACAGGAGGAAAGAAACACAGAGAGCATTTAGTCTTCATTTTATAGGTTAAGGCAAGTCAGTCCAGATATATTAAATTGAAGATTTATTTGTTTAAGGCCATAATTTAACTAAATCTCACAGATTTCCTCCATCTGTCCATTCAGTCATCATATATTGAATATTTTGTATGTACCAGGAATAGAATGAGGCACTGGAGTAAAAACATGAATAAGAAACCTCAAGGTTCTTGTGGCCTAGAAAGGGAGCACACATATATAAAAAGGTCACTTTTTGTACACTACATTGCAATGATAGGGTTATGCAATGGGTGATATGGGTGTATAGGAGAAGGTTACCTTACTTGGCCTGTGGTGAGATGGGATGCCAGGTGAATAATCCCTGGGATAATAATACTTAAGTGAAAGCCAATGAAAATTTTAGAATAAACCAAGAGGAAATTTATCAGGTAAAACAAGAAGCATATATGAGGGAACTGCATTCAGTGAAGCCTCATTGAATTAGGAGTACATATTATCAGTCAGATGTGAGAGTGGGAGGGTGAGGCTGAAAAGTGGCAGAGACAATAATGGAGATCCTAATACTTTATGTTTAAAAGTTTGTGCTTCCTCCTCATGAGTTTATTCAGAAATCAGTCTTCTTATATTTTTATGTAAGATATCTGGAAAAGAATCAGAAATATTTCTGTGAATATTTTTATATGTGCATAACTCATCACAGTCTTAGTAATAAAGCTCCAATAACAAAACCAGTCTACTAAAAAGAATGATAAAAAATTATTTTAGGTTTACCAAAATCCAAGTTATATTAACCAAATTAGAGCCTTCTCCAATTTACAGTTTTCTTGGCTAAAAAATTACATGGTGAGATTAGAGTAAGACATAGGTACCCATGAATAAATGTGACATAATACTTCTCACTACAGTCCTCACAGAGAAAATTATTTTGCATAGTTTATTGAAACAATCTATGACAAAGGTGTGTGCTATAGAAACACAGGTAAATAGTTATTTTTTTAAATAAATCTTTATTGTTCAGATTATTACATTTGTTCCTCTTTTTTTCCCCATAGCTCCCCTCCACATGGCTTCCATCCTTCCCTCAGCCCTTAGATCCCCCCACATTGTCCTCATCCATAGGTGTATGAATTTTATCCAATCTCTCCCTGCATTCCCCTCACCTCTTTCTCCCTGAGAATTGTCAGTCCACTCCCTTTCTATGCCCCTGACTCTATTATATTCACCAGTTTATTCTGTTCATCAGATTTTAACTCACTTGATTTTTAGATTCATTTGTTGATAGATATGTATTAGTTGTTCATCATTTTCATCTTTACCTTTTTCTTCTTCTACCTCTTCTTAAAGAGTACCTTTCAGCATTTCATATAATATTGGTTTGGTGCTGATGAACTCCTTTAGCTTTTTCTTATCTGTGAAGCTCTTTATCTGCCCTTCAATTTTGAATGATAACTTTGCTGGGTAGAGTAATCTTGGTTGTATGTGCTTGCTATTCATCACTTTAAATATTTCTTGCCACTCCCTTCTGGCCTGCATAGTTTCTGTTGAGAAATCACCTAACAATCAGATGGGTGCTCCCTTGTAAGTAATTAACTGTTTATCTCTTGCAGCTTTTAATATTCTCTCTTTGTCTTTTGCTTTTGGTATTTTAATTATGATGTGTCTTGGTGTGCTCCTCTTTGGATTCCTTTTGTTTGGGGTTCTCTGGGCTTCCTGGACTGGTAAGTCTATTTCTTTCACCAGGTGGGGGAAGTTTTCAGTCATTATTTCTTCAAATAGGTTTTCAGTATCTTGCTCTCTCTCTTCTTCTGGCACTCCTATAATTCTTACGTTGGTATGCTTGAAGTTGTCCCAGAGGCTTCCTACACTATCTTCACACTTTTTTATTCTCTTTGCCTTTTGCTTTTCCATTTGAGTGTTTTCTGCTTCTTTGTATTTCAAATCTTTGACTTGATTCTTGCCTTCCTCTAGTCTGCTGTTAGGTCTCTGTATATTTTTTTTTTCAGTCAGTGTATGTTTAATTTTTACTTGGTCCTTTTTCATTTCCTCTTGGGTCTTGGTAAATTTATCCATCTTTTCTAGGAAATTCTTGAAAAACCTTATAACCATGGTTTTGAACTCTATGTCCAGTTTTTTGTTTTCCTCCATTTCTTTCATTTGTGATCTGTTCCTTTGTCTCCGAATTTTTACTACATCCAGATAACTTCTGTGCTGGAGTCAGGCTTATGATACAAAACTTGCAAAATTGCAAAAGCCTCTCAGTTCAGCTTGGATGGGGTACAGTCTCAGGGCTGAGCAGAGACAGTCTTGGCTTCCAGTCAGCCCTTCCCTGCATCTCAGTGTCTCTTGGTAATTGCTGCAGCCTTTTCTGTGCACACGCATGTGCACCTCTAGACCTCTGCCTTCTCAGTTCCTGTGCACTCTGGGGACCCTTATGAGTCTGAGTCCCCAGGGTCTCGCCCGAAACTGGGGGTCAGTGAAGTCAGAAGTAGATTTCAGTGCAGTTGGGAGGTTCTGTCTCCCTCCCGCTAGAGAAAGCCAGCAGTACAATCAGCAATCCATCCTCTCTGTGTGCAGTGGTGTGCGCGCCTCCAGACCTCTGCGTTTTCCATGGCTCTCCTAAGTTTGCATGCACTCCTCCCTTTTCACGACAGTCCAGACCCCCCCCGCCCCCGTATGAGTCTCACTGAGAACTGGCATTCAATGCAGTCGGATCTGGGGTTCAGTGCAGTCGGATCTGGGGTTCAGTGCAGTCGGATCTGGGTTTCAGTGTAGTCAGGAGTTTCTGTCTCCCTCCCGCAAGAGGAAGCTAGACAGGCATTCTGCCACCCGTCTTCTCCATGCACGTGTTTCCGTACCTCAGCTTTTTGCAGCTCCTCTGAGTCTCTGTGAGCCCCTCTCTTTTCCTCTAATTATAGAATTTCCACTCAGCCAGCTTTCCTGTGGTTCTGGATGATGTCTATTCTGTCTTTTAGTTATAGTTTTGAAATTTTTGTGTGAGGCAGCAGTTCAGATGTTCACCTATGTTGCCATCTTGGTTCCTCCCCACATGTAAATATTTCTTACATGTAAATAGATTATATATATATATATATATATATATATATATATATATCCGTTTTACATATCTTGTATTGCTTATTGGACTGCATTATGGTCCAAGCTTCTACACAGCAAAGAAAACAATCAACCAATAGATAAGGTAGCCTAGTCTTCTGGTTTCCAGTTCCACATGGAAGAAACTTGTAAGTTACTACTGCATCCAAACAATAAGTAAAAAACTGAAAAGACTGAAAAATCAACAACTCTTCTTGGTCCATAACAGAGGGAGGACACAGAGCACCCCACAGTCTCCAGACTGGGAGGCAGACAAATGAGGGAGTGAGTAGCAGCTTATCAGAAGGGAGACAGATGAGTGGAAACCACCCCAGGACACAAAGGGACATTCAGGTCTTTCAGTAGATGGAAAAATCTGTATTTTGATAAGGGTGTTGAACTGTGCCCTTAAGATCTGTGCATTTTATTCTATGTAAATTATACCTCAATGTAAACAATATGAAAATATTTTTCACAGAATTCTTAATACATGGGAAAATGTCAAGCTTATATTGCTAGATGTGAAAACAATTCAAAATTCCATATAAAAATGATTCCATTGTGTGTGTGTGTATGTGTGTGTGTGTGTGACAGAGAGAGAGAGAGAGAGAGAGAGAGAGAGAGAGAGAGAGAGAGAGAGGTGGGGGGAGAGAATAAACACTGGGAAGAATTCACTAAAGTTTTGTGAAGAATGGTTTTCAGTGGGGTAGAATTCTTTTGTCTTTACACTCTTAGATTAAAAAAATTCTAAAATGCACATGTAATACATTTTTAATAAAAATAGCTAAATATATAGCTATTGGATATGAGCTCATGGTAAGCTGTTAAGTCAGGGACACTTCACTGATCCCTTAACTCTCTAGGCTCCTGAGATAAAGGAAAATGAAATAACACTTAGAGCACATAGTTAGTTGAACCTTAATTAAATATCTGCCTGGAAGAAAAAAGTTTTTTTTTTTAATTGGCTCCTGCCCCAGAAAACTGGGTTTTAGGAGTTTGAGTGTCTCAAACTGTCCCTGAATGCTTTGTTTCCAATAACATTTTAAAAATTCACCCTTTCATCTGGTCTGTGTGTTGCTGACTAATATATTAGCTATTCTGCCCATTCTACTGGAACAATCTTGGGTTAAGTATGTTCATTCATGAATAACTGTTTAATTATTCTAATTTTGTCATTTTTAGAGTCCTGGCAATCTATCTCGAGCTCTGTAAGCAAAGACATGTCGCTGAGTAAAAGACTTCCTATTAAGCAAAAGACAACTTACTGACTGCAAAGGCACCTGCTTTGTAAAATGAAGGATTTCACTATGGTGCTTCAACTATTATGTGTTGTGCCATGTGGCACCCAGTGCAATGGGGGTGGTGTCACTTAATCAATACTGCTTTTAGGACTTGCTGTTTTCTTGTGCTATAGTGACTTTATGATCTCTAGAAAAAAAAGTGAAATTAAAATTTGAAAATGACTTAACTATGGAAGCATTGGTGTGGCTCTAATATTAATGCTATTTCTGAGTTCCATGAGAATTTTTTAAATCTCTAAATACATTTTACAGCCTAGATCTAGTTGTGAACTTAAAGTCAGGGACTATAACTTCATCTTTTGATCACTAGTGCCTGCTATCCCAATGGTAGGAAATCAATAGCTCCATGTTGATTGGCATAAAGATTGATAGTTGGAGCATTCTGACTTTGTGACTAATGCAGATTAACAGTTTTATTAGTAGATATTTTTTCTATCCTTGATTAAGATATATGATAATCTACTTTATATGTATAAGATCACAATGTTTATTGTGTAAATATATTGGAAGCATAATTTGTAGATCGTATATTATTTTATTTGTTAATCTTGTATGCCCTATTAACTTCACAAAGTCTTATACCCTGCTATCTAGAGAATGTTCCTGTGGTCAGATACCCACCAGTCCTCCATATAACACTGCAAGCCTGCAATGCTTCAGACTTTTCCTAACTTCCTCCTTAATATCAACCTTTCCTATCCAGTAGCTCTTCCAAAGAATTCTGCAAATGAGTGCTAGGACGATAAATAAATCTGTATTTTTGCATTAATGGCTTATCACGGGTTATTATGTTATTCCTCCTAGTTAATTCATATGGTGTTTGATTGATTTGGGAACTCCAGGCTCCGTGGGTAGGGTAGTGTCCCTGAAATGACCCCTTGTAGGTACCTTGCAGGACCCCGCGGCTCTCGCACCATTGGCCATTTGGTTTGTTTTCAGATGTAGTTGTGGTCTATACTGCTGTGGCTCAGCCTCCGCTTCACGGATTTTGTGACTTTTGTTCAAAATGAGTCACTTCTGATTGCAGCACACTAGTAGGCCTTACAGTTGTTTTTGAGTGGCCCATGGTTTTTATGGTCTTAAAATGAAAAATACATCCCCCTCTGCTCTAAAATATTTTGTATACTTTTCTCATTAAGCTAACAGATTGAATAGATAAAAAAATTAACAACTTAATATAAAGTGCCCTTGATTACCCTACTAGTCAAGGGATATTTCTCCTTGACGTTTCTCCAATAGGTGAAACAAATATGTGAAATATGATTTTTAATTAAGATGGAAAAATAATTTATGGTTTTGAAGTAGTTTTGTTCTTAAAAATTCATAGACAATATTGAAAAAGTTACAAAATATTTTAGAAGAAGGTTAGTTAATTTTTTTTCTATCCTAGTTACTACTTAATTATTTGGAAAGCTTCTTGCTTGCTGAACTTGAGCAGATATTAACACACCTGTTCTTTAAGGTCATTATAGTGAAATATATGTCTAAACAGTAATTCCCTAATATGTTTTCTGATTTTTCAAAGGCATAATTATCTACAATCCAAGACAAAGTATACTTTTGCATGCTGTTTATTATTGTTTCTATTTTTACTATATTATGGCTATTAACATTAGAGATTTTATCTTCCAATAATATTTATACTTTTCCGGGTTTCAAGTTAGCTATTATTGTTTATTTATATAGTTAACTTAGTGTCATGTGGCAAAGTTTAAGGCTTATTCTCTGGAACTGAATTTTTTATTTAACTGCAGACTTTCTATCCTTAATTGAAGGAAGTAAGGTATATGGGGCCTCAGAGCCTCTAAGACGGCATTTTGTGGCCAAGACTGTTACTGGTCTCCAATATATATCTTCCTGTTTATCCAGAGAAAGTGGACCATAATTTTCTTTTATTTACTGACTCTATTAGTATTCATTTATTATAGGACAAGTAATTACTACCTATTATATTTCAGGTCCAATACTCGGCACTATTAATGTAGTGATAAAGTCACTTTGCCTTCACCAAGGTTCTCATAATCTAGTTTAGTATTTTCTTTATTTTGGTAATTTTTATTTTTCAATTACAGTTCTGTACAATATTATATTAGTTTTAGGTATAAAACCCAATGATTAGACATTGAAATAACTTGTAAAATGATCACCTCAATAAATCTAGTACCCTTCTGACACCATACATAGTCACTACAATATTATTGACAATATTTCTTATGCTGTACTTTAAATCCCTATGACTAGTCTGTAACTACCAATTTATAATTCTTAATCCCTTTACCTTTTTCACCCATCCCTCTGACCATCCTCCCATCTGACAATCCTCAAAATGTTCTCTGTATCTATGGATCTGTTTCTGTTCTGCTTGTTTGTTTTGTTTTTTAGATTCCATATATAAATGAAATCATATGGCATTTGTCTTCCTCTGACTTATTTCACTCAACAGAATCCCCTCTAGGTCCACCCATGTTGCTGCAATTGCAATATTTAATTTTTTGTTTTATGGCTGAGTCATATTTTATTGTATAGTTGCTGCAATTGCAATATTTAATTTTTTGTTTTATGGCTGAGTCATATTTTATTGTATACTAGTATATGTACCACTTATTATTTATCCATTTATCTGTTGATGGACATATGTTCCTTCCATATATTGACTATTGTAAATTATGTTACAATGGATATATGGATATATATGTCTTTCTGATTTAGTGTTTCAGGTTTCTTCAGAAAATACCCAGAAGTGGAATTGCTGGGTCCTTCTTTGTCTCTTGTTATATATCTTTGTTTAAAGTCCACTTAAAAAACAACAACCAAAAAACTAAAAATGGAACTCCAATTTGACGTAGTGATCCCACTCCTAGGAATATATCCCAAGAAACTAGATACACCAATCAAAAAGAATATATGCACCCCTATGTTCATAGCAGCTCAATTCACCATAGCTAAGATTTGGAAACAGCCTAAGTGCCCATCAGCAGATGAGTGGATTAGAAAACTATAGTACATTTATACAATGGAATACTACACTGCAGTAAAAAAGAAGGAATTCTTACCATTTGTGACAACATAGATGGAAATGGAGAGCATTATGCTAAGTGAAATAAGCCAGTCAGAGAAAGATAAATATCACATGATCTCACTCATTTGTGGAATATAATGAACAACATAAATTGATGAACAAAAACAGAACAGAGACAGAGAAACAACAATCAAATTGTCAAACCTCAGAGAGAAGATAGGTGAGGGTAGGGATAAGAGGGGAAAAAAAAGTCTATTTTGTTTGTTATAAATATTGCCATCTCAGCTTATATTTTATTTCCATTTTCATAAAATATCTTCTTCCATTTCTGATGCAAATTAAAACAACAATGATGTATCACCTCACACCTGTCAGAATGGCTATCATAAACAAATCAACAAACTACAAGTGATTTCGAGGATGTGGAGAAGAAAGGGCACTCGTGCTATGCTGATGGGAATGCAGACTGGTGCAGCCACTGTGGAGAACAGTATGGAGCTTCCTCAAAAAAGAAAAAAAATAGAAGTGCCATTTGATCCAGTGATCCCACTTCTAGGAATATATCCTAAAAATCCCAAAACACCAATCAAAAAGAATATAGGCACCCCTATGTTCATTAGCAGCACAATTTACAATAGCAAAGATCTGGAAACAGTACAAGTGCCTACCAGCGGATGACTGGATAAAAAAGCTGTGGTACATTTATACCATGGGATACTATGCATTAGTAAAATAGAAGGATCTTTTACCCTTTGAAACAGCTTGGAGAGACCTAGAGAGAATTATGCTAAGTGAAATAAGCTAGTCAGAGGCAAACACGTACCACATGATCTCATATGTGGAATCTAATTAACAAAATGAACTGATTAACAAAATAGATCCAAAGACATAGAAGCATGGAACAGACGGAAGAAACTCAGAGGGAAGGCAGGTGAGGACAGGGGCGGGTATTCGGGGATGGGGGGGGGAAGGCAAAGAAATTAACCAAAAAACTTGTATGCATATATGCATAACTCATGGACACAGACAATAGTGTGGTGGAGCCCTAGGGAGGGTGCAGGGTGGAGGGGGTTATGGGGGAAAAAGAGGAAATTTGTAATACTTTTAACAGTAAATATTAAAAAAAGAATAGTCTATTTTGTCTGTTATAAGTATTGCTACCCCAGCTTATTTTTTATTTTCATTTTCATAAAATATATTTTCCTATTTCTTTACTTTCAGTTCATGTGTATCTTTCAGTCTGAAGTGAGTCCTACATAGCATATGTAAGGATCTTGTTTTGTTATCCATTCAGCCCCTGTATGTATGTCTTTTGACTACAGCATTTAATCAATTTGCAATTTAAAATAATTATTGCTAAACAAAAATTGAAAAAAATAAAGCAATTATTACTAGATATGTATTCATTGCCATTTTATTATTCATATTTTTTAATCTTTTTTTCCCTCTTCTTAGAGAAGACTAACATTTCTTGTAATATTGGTTTGGTGGTGATGAACTCCTTTAGTTTAAATAACTTTGCTGGGTAGAGTAATCTTGGTTGTTGGTCCTTGATTTTCACCACTTTGAATGTTTTATGCCAACCTTTCTGGCTTGCAAAGTTTCCATTGAGAAATTAGCTTGTAGTCTTATGGTTCATTAAAAAATATATATCCATATTTTTATTGATTTCAGAGAGGTAGGGAGAGAGAGAGACAGAAATACTGATAATTAGAGAGAATCATTGATCAGCTGCCTCCTGCACACCCACACTGTCATTATTTCTTCAAACAGGTTTTCTATTCCTTGCTCAGTCTCCACTTTTTCTAGAACCCTTATTATGTGCATGTTGTCTTGTTTCACGTTATCCCAAAGTTCCCTTAGGCCCTCCTCTTGCTTTTTTAATTTTTTTCCCTAGAAGCTGCTCTACTTGGATATTTTTTCCGACATTGTCTTCTAGCTCACTGATGCGGTCCTCTGCTTTTTCTAGTCTACCTTTGATGCTTTCTATTGAGTTCTTTAGAGCAGTGATGTCATTTTTCATTTCTTGGATCTTCTTCATTGCCTCTTGGCTTTTCTTCATTTCCTCTTGGTTCTTATTCATATTGTCGAATTTGTCTTCCATTCTTTTCAGCCACCTTATGACCATGTCTCTGAATTCTTTCTCTGGCAAGTTGCTTGCATCCATTTATTTTATTTCCTTTTCTGGTGATGCCTGCTTTTCTTTCATACGTGGGCTGTTTCTTTTCCTGCCCATGGTCTCTCTTCACTGGGTGTCTGGTTATATAGTTCTCTCTCTCTCCTGCATTGACTTAAAGGCACAAAAACAACACAACCAGTCGAGACCGGTTTGGCTCAGTGGATAGAGCATCAGCCTGTGGACTAAAAGGTCCCAGGTTTGATTCCGGTCAAGGGCATGTACCTTGGTTGTGGGTATATCCCCAGTAGGGGGCGTGCAGGAAGCAGCTCATCGATCTTTCCAACTCTCTATCCCTCTCCCTTCCTCTCTGTAAAAAATCAATAAAATATATTAAAAAAAAACACACAACCAGGTACAATGCACAAGGCACTGAACAGAAATGTATTCACAATATTAATAGCCAGAAATAAAGGACACCACCAGGGAGAGAGACAAATTAGGGGATAGGAGAGAAAGAAGAAGAGAGAAAAGATGAAGAAAAGAAAAGAAAATAAAGGAGAGGAGTGCCAATATGAAATTGGGAGAAGGGAGAAAAAAGAAAAAAAAATAAGAGAGAAAAGAGAGTAAGAAAGAGAAGGGGAACAAATTATATATATGGAGAAAACTACAATAGAACAGCACTAATCCCAACAAATGCCAGCAACAAGTACCTGGAGATTAATGCAAACTACAAACAACAACTAATAACAATTGAGGCAAGTAAAAAACAAACAAAAACAAAGCAAACAAAAAAAAAAGAAGAAGGAGAATAAATAAAACAGTCTCACAGAAAAGTACAAAAATCAATTTAATCAACATTCAATCAAACAACAACAAAAGGACAGAGAGAAAAACAATGTTTTGGATAATAAAGACAGAGAAGAGAGAAGTGTCTATGGACTTGGATTAGGGGATTGGAAATTAGATATATAAGTGGGGTGAAATTTTAACAGGGGGTAAAAAGAAGGAATAGGAAAAATCTAAAGTAGAAATAGGGTAAGAGAAACAGGACAACAAAAGGGGAAAAGTTAGGAAGAGAGTGATGGTATAAAAGTAGAGTTGAGAAAGAGTAAAATGATGCTAAAAGAAAGATGAAATTAAAATGTAGAACTCTAATCCCAAAGTAAAATAAAGAAAAAATAAAATGACATTTTTTTCAAATAGGTAAAATAATAGTAGTAATAACACTGATTGAAAATAAAAATGTAATAATTAAAAAAGGTAAAATCAAGTGAGGAAAAAAGAAAAACAGTTTCTTAAATAAAAAAGAAAAAAGAAAAAAAAGAAAAAATTAAATAAATTAAATTAAAAAAATAGAATGTGCAGTAGTGAAGGTCATTGACTTTCTCTATTGTTCTGTTTGGCATGCCTGTTTCCCATTCAGGACAGTATTGAAGTTGCCCGAATTCCACTGGTGTTCAATGTTGTAAGCAAGTCCTGGGTTTTAAGCAGGCGGTGTGTCTTAATCTCTTTATTATTTGTGATTACACAAGAGTCAATTTGTGAGTCAGCCCCTGGGTGGCAGTGTTTCACGATATACCTTTGAGACTATAGGTCCTCTCTAGCCTGTGCTTAGATCCTGCTTTCCCTATGGCACTCAATACCAGTTTGTGGGAGTAGGCTGCCCCAGAGCTGGTTCTCCGATGGTCACTTCCTGCACTGATCCCCAGGCTCCAGAAAAATAGCTTTCACCTGCAGTTTCCCAGGGTGTCCCCAACTCGGTGATCTTTTGTATTTGGCTTATCAATGAGAAGCAAGGATCTGAAAAGAGTGCAAGTCTGCGCAGTCCCCTTTCCCTGCTCCTGTCCAAGCAGCCTGCACACTTTAATAACTCCCAGGCTGTCCCTCCGCATCAGATCAAAATGGGTTGTTTTCTAGAGCTCCTCTCTGTTAACAGCTCTGAGGGCCCCCTTCGACATTCAGGGATCATGCCTTACCCAACATCCACGGATTTCTCTAGATGCAGCTTTCCCCGGTCTAGTTCCCACAGTGTGCACGTCTCTCTGGACCAGAGAACTCACCTCATCCCAGGCGAAATCTAACTTTTCCATGTGGAGTATGGAGCTCTTCTGAATCTGAGTGTTTGTGTCAATGGGGGACCGGTGTTCTGGGGTTCGCAGCTGTTTGGTGGGTGGCACAGCTGTAGATTTTCAGGCTTCTGTAAACATCCACTTTCCGCTTCAAGATGGCACAATCTCCTCCTCTGAGCTGGCGGCTCAGGCAGGGAACCTGGCAGCAGTGGGGCTGCCCAGTCAAGGGAGCCCCATCCAGCAGTCTCCCACCTTCTCCTGGAGTATAGTATCCCCTAAATCACCAACGAACACTCCTAGTGTGACCTGACCCTCAGCTGTTCTCTCTGTCTGCTCAGGAAGAAGGCTCGGGACACTTCTGCCGCCATTTTCCTTCTCCCTAGATTTATATTTTCTTGATGATTAGTAATGTTGAATACTTCTTCATGTACCCGTTGACCATTTGTATTTCTTTTTGAAAACTTGTTTATTCACCGTATTTTCCGGCATATAAGATGACTGGGCATATAAGACGACCCCCAACTTTTCCAGTTAAAATATAGAGTTTGGGATATACTCGCCCTATAAGATGACACCCAGCATATAAGACCATCCCTGACTTTTGAGATTTTACTAGGTTAAAAAGTAATTTTATATGCCAAAAAATATGTTGATACCTTTGCCCATTTTTTTTTATTGAAACTCATTGTTTATTCAGATCATGTCTGCTAATGATCTGGTGAATTTAAATATATAATATATATTATGTATTGAATTTAATTATTTAGTCAGTCTCCTGGATAAAATGATTTTGAAAATGTGGGTTAGAAATTTTAGTGCCATTGCAGTTGCTTCCAAACCATAGCAATATTCATTGAGCTATTACAAAATTCCAGTAACTGCACTAAGTATATAGCATAATATCTCATTTAATCCTCAGAAAACTCTGAATATAGATTTTATGCAAAACTGCTGATGATGAAATTAAGAGTTCAATTATAGTCTTGGTCAAGACCACATTCCAAAGCTCCTATCAGCTTCCCACAAAGAAATATAAAATCGTGGTAATGTATTATATCTACACTAATAAAAGAGAAAGATGCAAATTGACTGTACCTTCATTACACTCACCAGCCAATCAGGAGGAGTATGCAAATTAGTGGGTATAAGATGGGGGCAGCCACAGAGCCAGCTAGAGAGAGTAGGAGGCTTGGGTTGCCTCTGACAACAGAGGAAGCCAACCTTCCAGCTCTCTGGGCTGAAGGAGGTGCCTGCAAGCAAAGGACATGGAGCCAGCCCTGGCAGGCATGCAGAAGGCTTGGGTTGCCCCTGGAAACAGAGGAAGCCAAGCTTTCCACCTTCCTGGGCCAGCACTCAAAGGATTGTGAGCAGAGGACACGAAGCCAGCCCAGGCGGGCATGTGGAAGGCTTGGGTTGTTGTTGTGCTGGCTGGCCGCTGAGGGGGATCCTGAAAAAGGCCCTCAGCCCTTTACCCAGGGTGAGGATCCCCACTAGTGGGGTATGGCCAGCCTTAAAACATCCATCAATCCCTCACCCAGGCTGGCCAGGCACCCCAGTGGGGATCCCTCATCCCATGCGGTGTGGCTGGCCTGCAAACTGCCCTAGCCCCTTGCCCAGGCCAGCACTGTCCCCAGTGGGGATTCCCACCACAATGGGGGGGTGGCTGGCATGCAAGCTACCACAGGACCCATGCACAGGCCACCCCACCTCCTAAGGGAACCCTCACCCTGATCTGAGACATCCTTCAGGGCAAACCTGCCAACCCCCACCTGTGCACTAGGCCTCTATCTCTACAAATAAAAGGGTAGTATGCTAATTAGACTGAGATTCCTTCCAGATGTTATTCTGGACAAAAACATGGTGGTGGGACCGAGATAAAGGTTAGGGGCCAAGATAAAAGGGCAGTTGTGGTTGATCAGGCCAGTGGGGTGGAGGGCAGTTGGGAGTGAGCAGGCCAGCAGGCAAAGGGTTTGAGGCAATCAAGCAGGCAGGCAGGTGAACAGTTAGGAGGCAGCAGTCCTGACTTGTGAGAGGGATGTCCCAAATTGGAGAGAGCATAGGCCTAGCTGAGGGACACCCTCCTCTGTACATGAGTTTCATGCACTGGACCACTAGTAGTAATATAAAACTGATACAATATTATTCCTTGTGTGATCATGGTAGAAATGATAAATGCATCTGGTGAACTTACAGAGAAAAAAGGGGACATATAGCTTCAACTATCAAGCTATTGGGTATAAATTTTAGTCTAGTCTGCTTATGAGAATATGGGGGGGTATATGTTATTTAACTCCTTCAGAAGAAAACAAACAAAAAATAACATAAAGTGCCTGATCATAATCTAAAATAATCAACATTGGTTCAGAGAAAATTGCCTCTACATTGTAAAACATAAATAATCTGAGCTGCAGTGATCCTGGTGAACACAGGGGTCATGAGTTGATCATCTTCCAATCATTTATTCTCTTCATTTTTATTTCCCTGCTTTATTTTTAGAAAGTAGTCAAAGTCCTTCCCCTATTAATAACTCAGTGACAACCTTTTACTTTCTATTACCATCGAGAGGAATCCCAAAAAGTAAAAGTAAAGAAAGAAAATGAGTATCTTGAAAATGCTACAGTGATCCATGATAAATATACCATAAACTTGTAATCAATAACTATTTATTATTAATGTTTCAAAGCTGTTACTTGACTTTGCGCAATTTACAGTATTATGTTGACATATTCCATTTGTTCATTAGATATTGACTAAATGGTCAGTGATGAAAGAGGAGTTGTCAAGGTAATCAGTATAAAAACTACTTCTACATTGTTCATAACAATATGACATTGTTTGCTCATTTTTTTAAACAAATTTCTCATAGATCTAGACACTCTGGGTAATATATGAGATATGTTTACCTCTTGGCCATTCAACTTCCTTGAACATGTCACCCTAATTTCCAAAAATGTAAAAGATTACTTAACTGGTTATTGAATTTTGACAGTTGTGAGGGGATATTTTGATTAAAATGTCCTTCACTGAGCAACAATGTTTCCAAGTAAAGTAGTGCGGTCCCAATAATATTCTCATGTGTTAAATAGTACTTCTGTTGAAAATAAAACTAAATATAGAATCATGACGTCTGGCTGGGTGGCAGCTGCTGTATGAAACATCAAATAAAGTGGCCACTGACTATATTCAGATAAAAATTCCCATAGCCAATAGACCAGAATATGATCTTCTCAATTTTGTATATGGAAACTTCAGCAATTTAAATTTAGTGCTTGTAGTAGTGCAATTTATTAGGTTACAAGGACAAACTAAAATGAAGTTATGTTGTGTCTCTTTAATAAATGTTATGGGGAAAATTGGACAACCGCATGCAAAAGAATGAAACTGGGCCCCATCTTACACCATATTCAAAATCAACTAAAAGTGGATTAAAGACGTGAATATAAGACTGGAAACCAAACACTCCAGGAAGAAAACATAGGGAAACATATCTTGGTAATGATTTTTTAGATTTGACACCAAAAGCAAAGGCAAACACACACACACACGCACACACACACACACACACACACACACACCACATACATACACACACACACAAAAAAAAAAACACACAACAACCCAAAAAATTACTCACAAAAACAACAACAGCAAAAACAGATTATGTAGGGCAATGGAGACTGTCATCAATAATGACTAGGCAACCTAAATAATGGGAAAAATATTTATCCCTCATATATCTGATGAGGAGTTAATATATAAAATATGTAAAGAACTCATACAACTCAATAGGAAAAAACACACAAATAATCCAATTTAATATGGGCAGAAGAATCTAATAGACATTTTTCCAAACAAGACATACAAAGAGTTAGCAGGTACATATATGAAGTGTTTAATACCACTGATCAAGTCAAAACTACAATGAGATATCTCACATCTGTTAGCATGGCTGTTATCTAAAAGACAAGAGATAACAAGTGTTGGTGATAATATGGAAATATGGGAATCTTAGTGCACTGTTGGTTAAGTTGTAAATTAGTGCATCCAGCTGAAACCGGTTTGGCTCAGTGGATAGAATGTCGGCCTGGAGACTGAAAGGTTCCCCGTTCGATTCCGGTCAAGGGCATGTACATTGGTTGCGGGCACATCCCCAGTAGGGGGCGTGCAGGAGGCGGCTGATAGATGTCTCTCTCTCATCGATGTTTCTGGCTTTCTGTCCCTTTCCCTTCCTCTCTGTAAAAAATCAATAAAATATATCTTTTAAAAAATTAGTGCATCCACTAAAGAAAACAGTGTAAAGGTTCCTCAAGAAATTAAGAATAGAGCTACCACATGGTCCATCAATTCCACTTCTGAGTATACATCTGAAAGGAATAAAATCATCATCTCAAAAAGAAATGTGCAGCTCTCAAATATACAGTGCAGTAGATATTTTTTAAATTGAATTTATTGGGGTGACATTGGCCATCATCTTAAGGGTTTCAGGTATAGATTTCTGTGTTTCAAGATCTATATAGCGCACCATGTGCCCACCACCCAAAGTCAAATCTTCTCCTGTCACCTTATATTAGGACCCCCATCAGATCTTAATAGTTATCATCACACACACAAAAACAAAACTATATGTGGTTATGGATGTTAACTGAACTTTTTTATGGTAATCATTTTGCAATAGATACATACTATATTAAATCATTATGTTGCACATCTAAAACTAGCACAGTGTTATCTCAATTAAAAATGAATTAGCGAGAAAAACATTTAACACTGCTTTCATGCATTCACTGATTCTCATAGAGCTAAGAATGTCACCTAATAAACAATAATTCACTCTAAGACAAGAAGAAATCCAGGATTTGTAGGGTTTGAAGTCTATATAATTTGAGTTGTGCACTTTAAAAATTAACACAAAATTATGAATACAAAGTTGCTTGATTGCCTCCTAGGGTGTGTAAAGGGCTCCTGCAAATGAAGGACTCTAAAGTCTGTTTCATTAGCTATACTATAATCTGCATCTCCAAAGGTATTAGAGATATTATTTTTAAAAATTAGTACTTGCTAAATGAGCACTGTATTAATTTGCAAGGACAAACTAAGGAAGTTGTGTTGTGTCTGTTAGAAGAAATGTTTTCTTACACAGTGTGAAGAGACAACTGGCCACCATTGCAGAGTAAATCCCAGAGGATTTCAATAGAATGCAACTCACAGACTCTGTTTCCATACAGCATTAACTCCAATGTTCCAGGGAGAGGTGATATTTTCTGATTTGAAAATGCCCTGTATGTTCAATTTTGCTCATAGGTAACAATAAACATGTTCCTATTAATTTTAATGGTTATTATTGACCAGTCACACATTCCTCACTGTCTTATAAATTAGAATTGGAAAATTAGAATCAGTGCATTCTGAGCATTTTAATAAAGAGTTAGAAAATTTTTATAGATAGAATTTCCATTTTCTCTTTCTTCTTGTGTTTAGAAATTGACATATTTTATTTATTTTTATATTTATTTATTTTCTTTGACATAATTTTACATCTTTAAAATGTATATTCTTATTTTAATGATTTAAAACAGAATAATAATAAACTTACATAAATCATTATTCCTTTGAATAATGATTTATGTAAGTCTTAAACTTTGGAAATTGAGACTTAACATATAGAACTGACCATAAAACTGTAGAAAGAGGGCTTACAGTCCTCAAATAAAGGCCTGGTCTTAATCACTTGTTGAAGGGAATTTACATGCCTAAAAAATATGATGAAAGCTCCTTACCCAAAATGCAGTTCAACCTAAAGTGGGATTCCAACCTTGACAATTCTTTGTATTAGGCTTTTTCATCACCTTACATTCTTATCTTACTATTTAATATTCCTGAGATGATTCACACTCAAAGCCATCAATATATTCAATGAATTTGTCAGCTCACTTTCCTTAGGAGTGGTAATCAACTTTGTGAGATTATAACACACCTGTGAAAGGGCTGATGTAGTATAGAGAAAAATTTCTGAAACAGAGAAGTAAGGGATACAGAAAATACATTAACCCTGGAAAATAGAATAATAAAATAATAAGAGGAATAGCAATAATAAGAATAGTACTGTACTTATATATAAAACAGTTTTGGGGATTTATTTTGTTTCAGGCATTATACTGAGCATTTTGCACTGATTATCTTTTTCAAAATATTTTTATTGATTTCAGAGAGTGAGAGATAGATAGAAACATCAATGATAAGAGAGAACCAATGATGGGCTGCTTTCTGCATGCCTCCTGCTGAGGATCAAGCCCACAACCCAGTCATATGCCCTGACTAGGAATTGAACGGTGCCCTCTTGGTTCATAGGTTGATGCTCAACCACTGAACCACACCAGTTGGGCTGCAATGATTATCTTATATAAGTTTTATAATAACCTTACAAGGTAGGTATAATCCCCATTTTTGAATAATGAAATAAGGTACACAGTGTCAAAAACATTCTTAGAGTCCAACAAAAACCCTGAAAGTAGTGCCAGAATTTGACCTCATAATTTTTTTTTGTCAAACTACTCTTTTTTTATTGTTGTTTAAAGCACTACCTGAGTTTCCTTTTCCCCACCATTGGCCTCTCTTGCACCACTTCCTCCCCCAAGCACAAGCCCGCACCCCATTACTGTCTGTGTCCATTGGTTATGTTCATATGCATGCATACAAGTCCTTTGGTTGATCTCTTACCCCCTCACAGCCCACTGTCCCTCTAAGGTTGGACAGTCTGTTCAATGCTTCTGTGTCTCTGGTTCTATTTTTGTTCATCAGTTTATGTTGTTCATTATACTCCACAAATGTTTGAGATCATGTGATATTTATCTTTCTCTGAATGGATTATTTCACTTAGCATAATGCTCTCCAGTTCCATCCATGCTATTGCAAATGGTAAGAATTCCTTATTTTTACAGCAGTGTAGTATTCTATTGTGTAGATGTACCACAGTTTTCTAATTCACTCATCTGCTGATGGGCACTTAGACTGTTTCCAAATCTTAGCTATGGTGAATTGTGCTGCTATGAACATAGGGGTGCATATATGCTTTCTGATTGTTATTTCTGATTTCTTGGGATATATTCCTAGAAGGGGTATTACTGGGTCAAATGGCAATTCTATTTTTAAATTTTTTTTTAGGAAATGCCATACTGTTTTCCACAGTGGCTGTCCCAGTCTGCATTCCTACCAGCAGTGCAAGAGGGTTCCTTTTTCTTTTCATCCTTGCCAGCACTTGTAGTTTGTTGATTTGTTGATGATAGTGACTCTGACATGTGTGTGGTGGTACCTCATTGTTGTTTTGATTTGAATTTCTCAGATGACTAGTAACTTTGATCATGTGGCCTCATATCTTTAAAAACAAGTCCTAAGTAATAATATCTTGACACTAATAATATCTTACATAGCAAACATTTTGAGAACTTTTAGCGTATCACTAGTTTTATTAACACAGTGGCTTTTATGTTTGTACATTTACTAAGCATAACATTATTCAATATAACAGAAATTATCATTATAACAAATTTCCAGCATGAAAAGTTGCTAATTCATCTATATACATTTATTTTATTATAAATCTTTTTCCTCTATTAGAAAAATATTAAGCCAGAATGCCCTTTCAGATTTTCATTTTTAAGTATAAATTATACAATAATTTGGCTTAAGTGGCTTAACTGTAACCAGTTTGTAATTTACTGCACTATATCGCACAAGTATCACAAGAAAACAGAAAGGGAGGTATATAGCCTTTGGTAGTTGTGGATTCAAATAACATATATTTTATCTTGACTCATTTTCAGTACATTTTAAATAGGAGCAAGCAATGTATTAATCACTAGCTTTACTTAATGTCTTCCTGAAATCTTATGGTTTTAGGAGCAAAAGACAGACTATATGCTTCTTAACTAGATTAAGTACATTATTTGGTAGAGGCCCGATGCATGAAATTCATGCAAGAGTAGGCCTTCCTTCCCCAGGCTGCCAGCACCGGCTTCCCTCTGGCACCCAGGACCTGGGCTTCTCTCACAGTCTAGGCTTAGTCCGAAAGGACATCTGGTCTTATTAGCATATTTTACTCTTATTACTATAGATGGCAAATACTGAAAATCTTTCACCCATTGTTTGTATAAGTAAGATATTTTTATCTTATTTTAGAAAATTATTTCCAGGTATTAAGGTAGTTCTGCCTGTTTTGTTAACTCAGAGAGAGAGAGAAGGAGAGAGAGAGAGAGAGAGAGAGAGAGAGAGAGAGAGAGAGAGAGAGAGAAACATTATGTGAGAGAAAAACATCTAGTAGTTGCCTCTCATACTTACCCAGACTGAGGATCAAACCCACAATGTAGGCATGTGTCCTGATGGGGAATTAAACCCACAACCTTTTGGTGTAAAAGATGATGCTCCAACTAGCTGAGCAACCTGGTGGCCAATGTATATCTGCCTATTTATATCCCAATAATAGTTATTGCCCATTAGTTTTATAAACCTGAGACATTTTCCCCCAAGTGATCAATAGGACACCTAAGCATACTTGCATATCTCCACATATGGAAAATGGCACTGAAAAATGTTCTGGTATCCTAAGTTCTTTCAAAGACTTGGCCAGATAATGAATATATGGACAAGAAGTCTAGAGGTGAAAGTGTTTGGTTTAATATAATGGGATCTATAAACAAGTATATATACATGTTATCATTTAAATAATAAGAAAATATTTTGGGAAAACAATTGAAAATAGGATAAATTATGTTAATCAAGATCTCTCATTTTTAAAGCAGCTTGAGGAACTATATATACAATAAATATCTGGTTATGTCAGTCAATACAACTCTTTGTAAATTGATGTCCACATCACAAATTGTACTAATTGATATATCAGATTATCCAAAGACAGAATGAGCCATGGAAATGGAACTCTCCTTTCATTTTCTAGAATTGGTGTTTTCAAATTAAGTTTGTGATGTATGAAGGAAACTGTTTTCTGTATTATGGAAAAATAGAACATGGAACCCTTAGGAATAATGGTATCACTCTGAGTAGTATTCTCAAAACCTCTCTTTGCTTACTTTCTTTACTTTTTAATTTGTCTGTCTCTGTCCTATTCTTCATTCTATCAAATTTTTCAACAATAATTGTAATTGCTAAAATGTCCCAAATAATAAAGAAAAACATTACTGAACAAATCATATAACAAAGATAAATTATTATTTAATCAATACTTAATGTGCTTAACTAGAATATGTTATATTATAAATACCATATACCTCTTTTCCTAAATTTAAGAGGGGATACTTTTTTAAAATCAGGATTTAAGATATTTGGCTTTGACATCCAAATTGTCATCTATATATATAAAAGCCTAAGCAATTGAATGACTGATTGACTGGTCAACCAGTTGTTATGATGTGCACTGACCACCAGGGGGCAGACGCTCAATGCAGAAACTATCCCCTGGTGGTCAGTGCACTCTCACAGTGGGAATGCTGCTCAGCTGACATACCCTTCCCAGTGGCCACCAACCCAGCAACAGTCACTTACTACCTCAGTAGTCCTGCAGGTCCAATCTCCAGAGAATGGGCCAGGCACTGATGGACCAGCACTGCCACAATCCTGACAGTGTGCCAGCCTTCAGGAAGTTGGCCTCAGGTACCACAGCTGCTTCCCCTCCCTAGACACTCTACAAGGAAGAAATGATATAAAAGCAGCTGCCAGGTGGCTCCCAACAACCTGCGTGAACATCATCGGGATGGATCTGTATTCTTGGCTGTTAAGAATGTCCCACCACCCACCTAGAGGGCCAATCACATCCTGGCCACCCACCCCCTCACAATGAGAGCCAGACACACGGCTCATGACAGGACTCTCCTGATCAGGACTGACTGGGCATGAGCCCGCTGCAGGTGCAGTAGTGCTGGGATGAGCAGGAGCAGCAGACAGTATTGGACTGCATGTTTCAGTCCATCCAGGCAGTCTATGCTGAGGGACCCCACCCATGCACAAATTTGTGCACTAGGCCTCTAGTTGTTATATAAGAGACTATAGGGTGAAACATGTGTGACAATTAAAGAAAACAAAAATGCTACAAAGAAACAATGAGGGGGAGAAAACTAGGTAGTGTGGTAGATACAAAGTTAGGGAAATCACATCATGGAAGCTTTTTTAATCAGCATTATATTTAACTCCTTTGAAATTAAGTTGGATAAAACAATACAATATTTTTCCTGTAGAGGTATGTAAATGCAAATGAAGTATAGTGGTTTTAGCTGAACCTAGAGGAAACCTTGAAGACCAGATGATGCATGAGGTGGACTAAGGCCCTGACCTTGGGTTTTTGAGAGAGAGACTAACAGGTAAGTCTCTTATTATGACATGAATTTTTAGAACTCAGCAAAAACAATAAAAATGAATGAAATATTTTCAAGGTCTGTATGTTTTAATTCTCTCATAGGAATAAAACTATACAGCTTTTATAGTTATTATAATATGTGTTTAATTACAGGTATTGATAAAAATAATCAAAGAAGTATCTTTTTTGTTAAATATTTATCAAGATTTAAATAGAAAAATAATGAAGACACTATTATCACTTCTTCATATAAATGTTCAAAACAAAGATTTTTAACTATATCTTTGCTATACTACTTACCATGCTTTTTGGATTTTGCGAATTGTATTTGATTGTGAAAAGATATTTTGGACAAATATTGAAGGGAGTCTATACAATTTGAATTTGTAAAGGTTAATAAATAGAAATATCATTTAAATTGGAGTTGGGAGGGCCTGTAGAAGGAGCTCCGATGCCTTTCCAATCATCAGCAATTGTCCTAAACAGGAAGAGATATACTTTCCATCTCCAACAGGAAGATGTTTTTCTACTCCATTACTGCAGCAAGAAGAAGGAAGATCTCCTTCCCTGGCAATCACTCAGCCAATGAGAGACTATTAGAAATCAGCCAATGAATGGTCACTAGATGCCGAACTCCCAGTTTCCTCCAATGGACTTTTTGTTTACAACAGCCCCCTGAAAGTCTCCTTTCTTCTGAAAATGAATGTTCCTCTCTTTTGTTCTCTGGACTTCTGTGGATCTCCATTAAACTGCATGTTCCAGATTGCTATTCTTTGTCCCCAAATAAACCTAGTTTTTCTGGAGAAATATATGGGTTTTTGTTTATTTAAGGTCAATAAATTGCATAGTTTTTTTCTAGATGCCTGAAATATTATGGATAATGGGAATCAGAAGTATTTTACTAATTTCTTGTGTTTGGGGGATTGCTCAATTAAAATGAAAAGATCAGTCCTCTATAAGGGGTAAGGAAAGTTCATGAAGAAAGAAGATAGCGTAGAGGATAGATCAATACAGGCAATGAGTCTTGGATAACATTAGGAATTGAATGAAATTTGGGTAGCACCAGAAGAAATATAATCTGTGGCATAATTGGGATAAGTTCTTAATTAAGACAAGTTAAGAACTTCTGATACCTAGACTTCTGAGGAAGGAAGAGGCTTGTCCAGAGAAGAGCAGAAGAGGACTGGTTCAGTTTCTCATGATACATTTTTAACTCAAATTTGTCAAAAACAGCCATCAGTGACTTTGTGCTGAGAAAAATGGTGGCATTGTTATTACAAGAGGCAGACATTACTTGAGTCAGTATATTTATAGCAGGATCCCATCAACTGAGAGGGGAGGCTGGTAATATAATTGATTTTCATATCCTTTCTATTTCAGAAAGCCTTGCAAATGGTCTAGTAAACTAGGGCTTAGTTTCCATAGACTATTACAACACACCTCAGGTTGAAATCAAGACAGAACCTCAGTTGTGTGTTTTGAAAACAAAGGGATATCACCCTAACCAGGTGTCTCAGTTGGTTTGAGCATTGTCCAAGTCAAGCCTCATACCTAGGTTGAAGGTTCCATCCCTGGTTAGGGCACATACAGGAGGCAACTGATCAATATTTGTTTCCCAAATCAAATTTTGTTCCCTTTCTCTCTCTTTCTTTATCTCTTGCTCTCCTTTCCTCTCTCTCTAAAAATCATTAAAACATATTCCCAGGTGATAATTAAAAAAAAAAGAAATAGAGGGATAGCTTGATCCATTCAGACTGCTATAACAAAATACCATAGGTAAAACAACAGAAATTTATTTCTCACAGTTCTAGAGGCTTGGAAGTTCACGATCAAGATTCTGCCAAATTCAATGTCTGGTGATGTCCCTCTTACTGTATTATAGATGTTACCTTTTTTTCTGTGTCCTCACATGGACAGAGGGACAAGGGGAGTTATCTTGGGTCTATTTCCTAAGGGCACTATTTTTATTCATGAGGGCTCTTCCCATGACCTAATCAACTCAAAAACATCAGACCTCCTAATAGAATCACCTTTAAGGTTTGGGATTTCAATATAAAAATCTTGGGGATGCACAAACTTTTAGATTACATGAAGGAAGTTGTGGTGTGGTTATGACAGAGATATAAGATCCTAGGTCTGTGATAGCAAGGCAAGTTACTGTTCCATTATAAATTACTTTTGTTTATCAGTCAAGTGGGAGGAATTTCTGAGCTGCCTGTTAACCACAGAATCAACTGCATAAGAGAGCATCTCTTAATAGCCACTGTGCAGCTGTGATGATGTACTATGAAACAAAGTTCACCAAAGCCAAAAGAAACTCACCTAAAACAAAAACCAAGTTCAATAAATCAGTCTAATAGTAGAGTGATCCATCTGAAATGCAAGTACTGTAGACTGAAAACAAAGCAACATCCAAATGAGAACCAACCAAAAAGTCAATACAGTTAAAAGTGGCAGAATTGGATAGTAGGCATGCATATTTCCTAATGTTAAGAACATCCAATTGTTATTCAGTCATTATGACGGTCAGAGTTCAGGTGTATAGGGCAATTAAAGTTGTCAGGTTTTGATTATTTGGAATCTTTCATTAGACTTGCATTGTCATACGCATGAGTGACTCAAGCTGAGAAGGGCTGAACTATGTTCTTTGGAAACTGAAGGAACTACTAAGGCTTACGTTACACTTAGCATAGACTTCTTACCCTCTCCATAAACATCCAGAAAAAAATAAAGCAAAAGAAAACACTTTAGTTTGAATCTCATTTTATTTCAATTATTTTAGTATCTTTTATGTCTTATGTACTTTAGAACAGTTAATCACTTAAAATAAGGGGAAAATTAAGCATAGCATTAACTTATGTTGGTGTTGAAAATCTGAAATAAGTATTATGTAGAAAAATATCAGTTTCACACATACATTGCTTTTGTAGTTCTTTCACAGTTCAGTTCAATCATGTTTGATTTCTCTAGATCATAGCTGAGTGTGTTGTTTTAATCAAGGAGAGGTTCAAATAAAAGTAGGGTAGGATTTGGGGAATAATTTCACTTATTTAAAGTAACTAAAAATATATACGAATTATGTCAGCTGGAGAAACCAAGATGGTGGCATAAGGTATACACCTATACTTGCTGCCTCTCACAACCACACCAAATATACAACCAAAAGACAAACTTGATATCATCCAGAACCACAGGAAAGCTGGCTGACTGGAAGTTCTACAACTGTAAAGAAAGAAAAAAGCTCATTGATACTGAGTAGGAGATGCAGAGGTGCGGAAAAGCAGAGGTATAGAGGTGTGTGAACCAGGTTGGCAACTGGGTGCTGTTTTTAAACTCCCAACTGCTCTGAACTCCTGTTTCCCATGAGACTCTGGGGACGGAGACTTCTACAGGGAGGAACTCAATTATTTGACGTTGGGTCAGAAAGCGAGGGTGGTTTTATTGCAGAGGTGCTCACAGGGATCATTGTTACTATGTGGGGACACGGGACATGGGGACACTGAGACACGGGGGCTCAGAGGCATGGAGATGCTGAGACTTGGAGACAGCTGATTGGCAGCCATCTCTGTTTGCTTTGCCCTGGTGACTCCCTTAGACCCTAATTTACAACCCCACCCAAGCAGTGTGCATTGGCTTTTGCATATAAATGGCCTGTTCTTTTCTAGACTAACATAACAAACTGCAGCTGGGTCAGAGAGCTCCAAAACTTCCAAACTCCAAACAAAGAGGAGAGTTTTGCAGAACTCTCCTTAGCTCCTATTAGATGGCCTTAGGCAGTGGTTGACTTTGCACCTCCTTGGAGATCCAGGAGCCAGTGTACCTAGTGGTCAGTGTGAGACAATACCAGATTGCAACTCCTCACATCTATAAGTGATACACTCAGGAAGCAGACTTAGTGAGAACCAAAGCCCCATTGAAGCAAGTCCTGCACCATATGGGTGTCTCCAGCACAGCAGTTCTTCCATTAATAGACATAGTGAGGCCTCACAGCCAATTGGCCTAGAGGTCAATTCCTCCCAGTAATACCCACAGCAATCAAGGCTTAACAATAACAAGACTGTCCACACACCCCACAAAGGGGTGCACCAAGAGTGTCCACCTCAGGTAACTGGGGAGGCTGAGCCAAGGAGCCCAATAGGACCCCTACCACACAAGGCCACTCTATTAACACAGTGAAGCAGCCAAAACTTGGAGACAATGAAACATGTAACAAATGAAAGAAATGGAGTAAAGCAAACTACTGACTATAGAGTTCAAAACTACAGTTATAAGATTACTCAAGAATATTCTAGAAATCTCCAAGGGACTCAGTGAAACTTTCAAGGATCTTAATGAGAATGCCAAAAAAATAGAAAAGGGCCAGTTAGAAATTAAGCACACACTGTCTAAAATAAAGAATAATATTACAGAAATTCAAGAGTAGACCAAAGGAACACAAAAGTCAAACCAAAGATTTGAAATATGAGGAAGCAAAAAACATGCAACCAGAAGAGCAAAAAGAAAAAAACAATCCAAAAATATGAAGATAGTTTAAGAAGTCTCTGGGTCAACTTCAAACATATCAACATTCAAATTATGGAGGTGCCTGAAGAAGTGAGAGAGCAAGATATTGAAAACCCATTTGAAGAAATAATGACAGAAAACTTCCCCTGCCTGGTGAAACATATAGACTTACAAATGCAGAAAGCACAGAGAAGCCCAAACAAGAGAAATCCAAAGAGGACCACATCAAGACACATCATAATGAAAATGCCAAGGGCAAAAGACAAAGAGAGAATCTTAAAAGCAGCAAGAGAAAAACAATTACCTACAAGGAAGTACCCATATGCCTATCAGCTGATTTCTCAACAGAAGCTATGCAGGCCAGAAGGGAGTGGCAAGAAATATTCAAAGTGATGAATAGCAAGAACCTACAACCAAGATTACTCTACCCAGCAAAGCTATCATTCAGAATTAAGGTCAGATAAATAACTTCACAGATAAGAAAAGCTAAAGTAGTTCAGAATCACCACACCTGGATCATATGAAAGCTGAAGAGTATTCTTTAAGAAGTGGAAGAAGAAGAAAAAGGTTAAGATAAAAATTATGAACAACAAAGTGACAAAAAATACATATCTATCAACAAGTGAATCTAAAAATCAAGTGAATAAAAAACCTGAAGAACAGAATAAACTTGTGAATATAATAGAATCAGGGGCATAGAAAGGGAGTGGACTGACAATTATAGGGAGGAAGGGGGTGTGAGGGGTGCGGGAAGAGATTGGACAAAAATCTTACACCTATGGATGAGGACCTTGGCAGGGGATAAGGGCATGGGGTGGGGGTGAACCGGGAGGAAGGAAGCTACGGAAGAAAAAAGAAGAACTTCTGTAATAATCTGAACAATAAAGATTTATTTTGAAAAAAGAATCATGTCAGCTGGATAATGCTTAGGTTTTAGAAGTAGAAACAGAACACTTGACCACAGCGTTTTATTACAGAGGCACTATCTAAGGGAAATATATTGTCCCATATTCTATGGGGCTATATGCGTTTCTGAATAAGATATTCCTGAGGGTACTTAGTATAATTTTATTTGACATTAAACACAGATTTAAAAGGAAAGTTTAAATCAAATATATAGCTTAGTACTATAATATAATTCATAGTGAAATATTCTATCTAAGTTAAGGCTTGTTTAGAGCCCTA
The DNA here is from genome assembly GCA_011751065.1 of Lasiurus cinereus. Taxonomy (NCBI): domain Eukaryota; kingdom Metazoa; phylum Chordata; class Mammalia; order Chiroptera; family Vespertilionidae; genus Lasiurus; species Lasiurus cinereus. The sequence continues at coordinate 8,413,655 of JAAGEH010000037.1, forward strand.
ATTTTTAATTTTACAACTAGTAAAACTGTGTGGAGTTAATTATTTTTAAAACCCCAGGAATTCAAACTTTTATCATCATCATGCAGATTGAAATGCTTGAGGGAACCTGAAACCAGCGTCTTCAGAAGAATACAAGATGAAGAACATCATTTGGTTAAGGTGAAGCTTAAATTTCCAAGGTAATAACTAATACTATGCATTCAACTATACATTCTCCTGATTCAAATACTGTTAGAGAGTGTCTCACTATATATAATTATGTATGTTGAATAAACTTTGGGGTTTATGTTACTTTTCTGAACCACAACATAGTTGTTTATGTTCTTTAGTTGTGTCTGATTCAAGTAAATGATTGTACATTTTCTAATTGTATAATATTTATCACTCAATGTATATGCTCTTCAGATAATTTATTAAATTATACAGTTTGAATTATGAAATTGTGCAGGTGCTTTTACTTTAGCTATCACATCATTGTCAAAATCCACCCTCTCAGAATAGTTTGCCTAAAGGAAGCCAACGATTATAAATTATTTTCTTTGAAATCTGAATGTTTCATTTTCACATTTGGTCTTGTGGATCAGTAGTTCTTAATATAGGTCCACGGGCATAAGAGAATTCAGGAAGTGTTTACATTTGCATTCAAAATTTTATGAATACAGGAAATTATGTATTATCTAGAAAAAAGATTCATAATTTTTATCTGATTTTAAAATACCTAAAACTGATTTAAAAATACCTTATTTGCAATATGCAAATGATAAGATTTCATCTCAAGGACTGCTTTTAACTGAAATTTCAGTAACAGTATTCAAAATATGAGTTAAAGAAATATTCCTTCCTCCCCAAAGTGTCATGCTTTAGAGCTATGGTTTCCAACCAGTGTTTTGGACCATGCCCCACCTAAGCATCTCTACAGTCTTGATGTCCCCCCCATTCCTGTGACATATAATTCTTATTATTCAAAAAATACACTTCTATTCACATGGAGGAAGCCTAAAAGGTCATTAATTTGGTTTAGACAAGCTTCCAAAGAACATGGCATCCATGAAAGAGAAAAATAACAGAATGAAAGGACAGTTGAAGTACTAAGGAAGAAATCACTAAGAAACTGTTAATAATAATAATAATATGAAGTGATATGAAAAAAATAGCAAATAAAGTTTCAAAACATATAATAGAGAACTGAAATGCATAAATATGTCACAATCTATATTTATATACTGTATATGAGGGCCCTAGAACTTTAGGAAATGCAAAAAATTCACTGCTAATAACTCATTCTCCAATTGCCTCTCTTAAAAATCAAATTGCCCCTCCCCCTGTGGGGCATGTGCCCCACATTGGGAACCACTACTTTAGAGTCTGATCATGACTCAAACTACAAATCTTTTTTGACTGAAAAATCCTATTGCTGTTTCATAACAATTATCTAAATAAATATATACGTTGGAGGGTGAAAAAAAAACTGCTTGGAGAGGATTTCATTCATTTAAACGTTCCCAGTAACTCTGACTTAAGCATAATCTCCAAACCTATGTGATTCTGAGAGATAAAGAGGATAATCAGACTCCCATACCAGCCTTGATTTGTGCTCCAATTGAGGTGCCCTTGGCATGAAAATTCATCATCTTAGAATATTCCTAGATTTATAGCTGCTACTTGACTTCCATGTGACAGCTTTGGAGAGCTGTCATTCAGTTGTGTTGAGATGAAGGTTATAACCATTTCTTTTGTGCCTTTCATAGCAATCTACACCCTTCTGTCAGTCTGACAAACAGCAGCAGATGAGTGACCCCTATTGTGAATGCCACATAATAGGTCCACCTGAAATAGCCTCAGAAGATATACTTATGCCCTTTCTTTACAGAATACACTTTTAATTCATTCATTGTAACTGCAGTATGTATATTTGGAGCTATTTCCAAGTATCACTTTACATCTGCATAGTAATTAGGACTAGCTAAGGTATCCTGCTCTGCTCCCTGATTTTTATTGGAGGTAAACAGAGGCATATATCTTCCTGTGAGATCTTTGCTTTCAGGAGAGTCCTTGCTGAAAGGATGAGACTGCATCTTTCAAGTCTGTTTTATTGACAGGATGAGACTGCATCTTTCAAGTCTGTTTTATTCCAGTGAGTAGAGTCTTTTTTAATTTCTTTTGAAAGTTCACTGTTATAATGTGCTTGATTTGTATATTTTGAACTACATCTTATAAGTGACCGTTTCATTTCTACAAGTAAAAAAAAATACAGAAATCTTCATGAAATTTAATAAATTTTAGTGTGTGTTTTTAAGTTATTTTGGTTCAGAATTTAAAAACAGGAAGGATGCTTATTTCTTATTTCTCAAAAAGAGAGTATACCAGTAGGACAGGCACTGAGTGAATTGAGAGTGAAATATCCTTTTGACTTAAAAAGAAGAAGAGAAAAGGGGGACATGAATTCTTTTTCATATCTTATGTATAGCTGTGTCTACATAAAATCTTGACAACTCAATAGTGATAAATAATTAATCTATATTTTAATTAGTTTGCATGTCTCATATCAAACTATAAACTTAACTTTCCCCCTATACTTCCAGTCCATAGTTCTTTTCTCTTCAGATGCTGCTTTATCAATAATAATTACCAATATCAATACACATGTCATTGAGTCTATATTTTATAAATAAGAGACATCTAATTTATTTTCTTTGGATTATATTTACATATAAAATATGTGCATGTATTAAGTAGTCAATTCAAATTGTTCAAAATAGACTTAAACCTGGTATTTTAGGATTACCTCAGTTTTTCTTTTTTTTTAAATAAATCTTTATTGTTCACATGCCTCCATACCTCCATACCTCCGCACCCTACTACCAGTCTCAATGCATTTTTTTCTTTCCTTCTAGTTGTAGAACTTTTACTCAGTCAGCTTTCTTGTGGTTATGGATGATATTTGTTTTGTCTTTTAGTTGTGGTTTTTATGTGATGTGAGAGGCAGCAAGTACAGGTGTTTTCTTATGCTACCATTTTTGTTCTGGATCCATAACTGTATCTTCAGTTTTTTTTAGCAAGGTGTCTGCCTAATATTTTGGCTTTGTGGAAAAAATAAAAAGATTAAAAAAACAACAACAAATTAACAAAAACTTAAGTCCAACTAGAAGTAAGATACAAAATAACTTAGAAAATAGAGTACACAGAAAAGAAGAGAAGCCACATGTGGTACCCATAGAAAGGCTCCCCATTTCATACCTGTCCCCTGTCCTTAAAAAAGTGAATACCTTGCCATCAAATGTATTTCAATATCCGCCCCCTTCTTTGTGCAGTAAGTGCAATGAAACAAATGATCTCTTACAGTTGCACAAATAATGCTCTACAGTAATTAATCTCATCAAAGCTATTTTGATCAGGTTGGATTAAAGACAATATTTGGTTAGTGACTGAAATCCTGAAGGAATAAATAAACAATAAGAAAAAATATTTACCGTTCAATCTTAAATCAGCATTTGGGCCTGAGAAACAATTCACTGTTCATACAAGCAGAAGTGTGGAGGGGCTAAGTAGCTGAAGCACCCGGAAAGGATGTGAAAAATGTCCTGAATTTGTTTTTCATATTAATTAAATAAAAGCTGGGAAATTTAGGTTTTGCGTATTTTACAATTGTAGCATTGGAAAGTCATGGTTTTGCTCAACATTAGTGGACTAATGTAGTTATGCTCTCTGTTGACATAGTTCAACAGATTTTTAGTGTGTGATGTGATTAAGTATGTTATATATCAAATACAATCCTTTCTATGTGTTCCCCTAACCATAGTTAAATAAATCTTATATAAAGGTTCTCTTTACTTAATAGTTTAGTGTTTTCTGCCCTGTTATATTACATAACACATTTATAAGTCATTGTATATTTTAACAGTTTAATTGAACTCACTATATAAAAATACAAATAACAGACTATTATGATTTTACATTTGTGTATGTGTATGATTATAAGAGTTTGTTTCCTTTGAGGAACTATTCATGAGGTCCTAAAGGTAACCATGGAACACCAAAGCAATGATTCATGTCTTTATATAACTCTTGGGCATATGCATCAATGTGCAACATCCCTTAAATTACATTGCATGTTGTTAAAAGCCATAAATTGTCGACCTCTTATAAGTTATTACCATTAGAGACTTTTTTTGTGTGCCTGACTGCAAATTCAAGCTTCTAGAGTTATATTGCATGTTCTCTTATTAATGATTTCATTATCTACTGAATGGAGCACTACAGAGGTAGTGGCTGATTAGGTAACACAGTTTGCCTTACAGCTGCAAAATCAGAGCTTAAATTACTTTCCAATGAAAATATAATAAACTGCCAAACAACAACTTTGTCAGTGGACATTTCTGAGTAACAATTAAACCAGGTTCCCTTTTCCATTTATCTCATTTATATTTGCATAATAGAAGTCAATAAAAATTCATCTAAACACAGAATGTTAACTTTCAATCCACCAGACAGAGTCTTGCAAGGAAAGCTTATAATTTCTCCATAGGCAGTCATATTCAAAATCAGTACATGATTTTCAAACACATAAGTATTCTCTTTCTTGATTTTGACTTTGAGGGAAAAGCTCTACTTGAAAGCCTTTCAAACTCTTTCAAAGCCTTTGTATTAGTATAACAGAATGTAATACAAAAATCAGCTGCAGTTTCAAATGCCTGGCTATTAGTGGTCAATGATTTTCTTCAAAGATTTATCTGGTTGTATTTTCATTGAATAGTATCTTACAAAATGAAACAGCAAACGAACAAAAAACTCTTATGTACATCTTTTCTTAAAATTTTTCAGAAATCTAGGCTTTGTTATGTAGGGCTCACACTGAATTGAAACTTGCCTATAGCATATTTTTTGCCTTCTAAATGTATTATTTACTTTCTGAGTTTCTGATATCAAATATTACTAATATAAAAACTCTAACAAGCATAATGGAAATTAAATTCAAATGAGTCTGTTCTAATTTTCTTCTATTTTCTGTGCAAGATCAATCTTTCCCTGGAAGAAGGGTTTAGCTTTGCTTGACTTATCAAGGGTCTGGAAGCTTTCTTGGTATTGCCACACCTTTTATATTATACTTTAATTTGTAAATTATAGTCTTGCTTTCTACAATTCAGTATTTGAAGCTACTTCTCTAAAGATATTGTTAATCTCTTTATTTTAAGCATGAAAAAATGATAATTATTATAAAAATTAATAAAATCACATTAGTATTTTGTTGTCAAAAAAGGTTCCTATATTGTTTTTAAAATAACTTTTGCATTTATGAGTAAAGCTTGCCATCTAGTGGGAATACTGAAACAAATAGAAAACTGCTGTAATCATAAAACCAAATTTTAAAAGACAAAAACCTATTTAGTTTCACTGGTTTGCCAGGATTTATGGGTCAGTTCCAATAGCATTTTAATAAATGAATCAGTGATCAAACTTTGTCATATTGGCTACACTAAGGTGCTTTTGTAGAAACAGCCTGAATCAATGAATTCAACATTAAAAAATACATTTGAAAACACTGAATTTAATTTTATATGAAATCAGTGTATTCCAAATGTGAAAGTAGAAGTGAATGTCTACAGCAGTCTGAAAAGCTACAGCTGCAGCACCCACCAAACAGCCCAGAACATCACTTTCCAATTGGCGCAGACACTGGGACTCAGAAGAGCTCCAAACTCCACAAGGAAAGGTCAGATTTCGCCTAGGATAAGTTTGTGCATTTAAATCAATGTAAGAGAAAGAACTACATAACCAGACACCTGGAGAAGAAAGACCATAGGCAGACGAAGAAACAGCCGACATATGACAGAAAAGCAGGTATGACCAGAAAAGGAAGTAAATGACATTGAAGAAGAAACAGACCTGCAAGAGAAAAAGTTCAGAAAAATGGACATAAGGTGGCTGAAAATAATGGAAGACAAAATCGACAATGTGAGTAAGAACCAAGAGGAAATGAAGAAGTAAGAAGAAATGAAAATGACATCACTACTATAAAGAACTCAATAGAAAACATTAAAAGTAGACTAGAAGAAGCAGAGGACCACATCAGTGAGCTAGAAGAAAAGGTAGGAAAAAATACCCAAGTACAGCAACTTCTAGAAAAAAAAAATTAAAAAGCAAGAGGAAAGCCTAAGGCAACTTTGGGATAACATGAAACAAAAGAACATCCGCATAATTGGGGTACCAGAAAGAGTGGAAACTGAAAAAGGAATAGAAAACCTGTTTGAAGAAATAATGACAGAAAATTTCCTGGATATAGGAAAGAAAGAAACCATACAAATCCAAGAAGCTCAGAGAGTCCCAAGCAAAATGAACACCCCAAAAAACGATACCAAGGAACAATATGATTAAATTGGCAAAGACCAACAACAAAGTAAGAATCTTAAAAGCGCCAGAGAGAAACAGAAAGTTACCTACAAAGGAACCCCCATAAGACTAGCTACTGATTTCTCAACAGAAACTCATTTGGCCAGAAGGGAATGGAATGAAATATACGAAGTCATGCAAAGGAAAGGTCTGAATCCAAGAATACTGTACCCAGCAAGACTTTCAATCAAAATTGAAGGTGAAATCAGGAGCTTCTCAGACAAAAAAGTACTAAAGGAATATATTACCATCAAACCAGCAATGCAAGAAATGTTAAAGGGTCTGCTGTAGAAAAAAAAAAAGAAAGAAAAGAAAAAGAAATACGAAGCAAAGAAGTAACTTGGGGATAAAGACTAAAAATGGAGCCAGGTAAGTACCTATCAATAATAATTTTAAATGTAAGTGGATTAAATGCTCCAATCAAAAGACATAGGGTAATTGATTAGATAAGAAAACATGATCCATATATTTGCTGTCTACAAGAAACCCACCTCAGAAAGAGAGATGTACACAGATTGAAGGTGAAGGGATGGAACATGGTATTTCAGGCAAATAGAAATGAAAAAAAGGCTGGGGTTTCAATACTGATATTTGAAAAAGTAGATCTCAAAGTGAAGGACATAACAAGAGATAAAGAAGGCCACTTCATAACACTAAAGGGAGCAATCCAACAAGAAGAAATAACTCTGTAAACATATACACACCCAATATAGGATCACCTAAATACATAAAAAAACTCCTGAAGGATATTAAGGGAGAGATTGACAGCAACACAATCATAGTAGGAGACTTTAATACACCACTGGACAAATCCTCTAAACAAAAAATCAGCAAAGAAACATCAATCCTAAATGACTCACTAGACCAGATGGAATTGATTGACATCTTCAGAACATTTCACCCCAAAGCCACAGAATATACATTCTTCTCCAGTGCACATAGGTCATTTTTAAAGATAGACACTATGTTGGGTCATAAGAAAAGTCTCTTCAAATTCAAGACAATAGAAATCATATCAAGCGTTTTCTCAGATCACAGTGGCATAAAACTGGAAATGAATTTCAATAAAAACAATACAAAGAAATAAAACACATAGAGACTAAACAGCATGCTATTAAACAACGACTGGGTAACCAGAGAGAACAAGAAAGAAATAAAAAACATCATGGCAACAAATGACAATGACAACACAAAAACCCAAAATCTATGGGACACAGTGAAATCACTCTTGAGAGGGAAGTTCATAGGTCTACAAGCCTACTGCAATAAACAGAAAACAATGGTAATAAATTTCCTAACACTAGAACTCAAAGAGCTAGAAAGAGAGCAACAAGAAAAGCCCAATGTAAGCAGAAGGAAGGAAATAATAAAGATCAGAGCTGAAATAAACAAGATGGAGGCCAAAGAAACAATTCAAAAAATCAACAAAACCAAGAGCTGGTTCTTTGAAAGGATAAACAAGATTGATGGACCTCGAGCCAGGCTCACCAAGAAGCAAAGAGAGAAGACCCAAATAAACAAGTTCAGAAATTAAAGAGGAGAAACAACAACAGAGCTTGTGGAAATACAAAGGATTGTTAAAAAATGCTATGAACAACTCTATTCCAACAAACTGGACATCCTGCAGTAAATGGACATATTCCTACAAAAATATAACTTTCCAAACATCAATCAGAAAGAATCTACCCATCTCAATAGTCCAATAACTATGGAAGAAATTGAAGCAGTCATCAAAAAGCTTCCAGCAAACAAAAGCCCAGGACCAGATAGCTACCCAGGAGAGTTATACCAAACATTCAAGGAATAATTAAAACCTATCCTCCTCAGACTACTCCAAAATATTCAAGAAGAAGGTACACTTCCAAACACCTTCTATGAAGCCAACATCACCCTAATACAAAAACCAGATGGGACTACATCAAAATAAAAAGCTTTTGCACAGCAAAAGAAACCATCAACAAAACAACAAGAAAGATCACTGTATGAGAGAACATATTTGCAAATGTTATCATTGATAAAGGTTTAATCTCCAAAATCTACAGCCAACTTATACAACTTAATAATAGGAAGATAAACGATCCAATAAAAAATGGGCAACGGACCTAAATAGAACCTTTACAAAAGACGACAGAAGGAAGGCCAAGAGACACATAAAAACATGTTGAAAGTCATTAATCATCTGAGAGATGCAAATCAAAACGACAATGCGATACCATCTTACACCTGTCAGAATGGCAATCATCAACAAATCAACAAAGGACAAGTGTTGGCGAGGATGCGGAGAAAAAGGAACCCTTGTGCACTGTTGGTGGGAATGCAGACTGGTGCAGCCACTGTGGAGAACAGTATGGAGTTTCCTCAAAAAACTAAAAATGGATCTCCCATTTGACCCTGTAATCCCACTCTTAGGAATTTATCCTAAGAAATTACAAACACCAATCAGAAAGGATTTATGCACCCATATGTTCATAGCAGCACAATTTACAATAGTCACAATTTGGAAACAGCCCAGGTGCCCGTCAGCAGATGAGTGGATCAGAAAACTGTGGTACATCTACACAATGGAATTCTATGCTGCCATTAAAAAGAAGGAATTCTTTCCATTTGCAGCAACCTGGTTGGAACTGGAGAGCCTTATGCTTAGTGAAATAAGCCAGTCAATGAAGGAGAAGCATCCCATGATCTCACTCATATGTGGATAATAAAGAACATTATAAACTGACGAACAAAAGGATAGATACAGAGACAGTAAAGCTTCAAAGAGACTGTGAAATTACAGCAGAAAGATTATAGTTAAGTGAGCTAGATAAGATATCAATCAAAGGACTTGTATGCATGCATATAAGCATAACCTATGAACATAGACACTTGGGGGTTGGGGTATGCCTGGGCTGGAGGGAGCGCAATGGGGAGATATGTATAAAAATTAATAAAAATAAATAAATAAATAAATAAATAAATAAATAAATACAGATAAAGACGACACAAAGAAAAAAATTATAGGCCAATATCTCTCATGAACATAGATGCCAAAATCCTCAACAAAATTCTAGCGAATCAAATCCAGCAGTACATCAGAAAGATCATACACCATGACCAAGTTAGATTCACCCCATGAATGCAAAGATTGTACAATATCCACAAATAAATAAACGTGATACATCACATAAACAAATTGAGAGATAAAATTCACATAGTGATATCAATTGATGCAGAAAAATCATTTGACAAAATCCAACACACTTTCTTGAAAAAATTCTCAGCAAAGTGGGAATAGAAGTATCATACCTCAACATCATAAAAGTCATACATGATAAACCCACAGCTAACATCATACTCAGTGGGCAAAAACTAAAACCATTTCCCCTACTAACAGGAACAAGACAAGGATGCCCCCTCTCACCTCTCCTGTTCAATATAGTATTGGAAGTATTAGCCATTGTAATTAGACAAGAAGAAGAAATAAAAGGCATCCAAATTAGAAAAGAATAAGTAAAGCTATCCTTATTTTTAGATGATGTGATACTGTACATAAAAACCCCAAAGGACTCCATGCGAAAACTAATAGACTTAATAAATGAATTCGGCAATGTAGCAGGATACAAAATTAATGCTAAGAAATCTATGGCATTTCTATACACTGATAGTGAAATTACAGAAAGACTAAAAAGCAACCCCATTCACCATAGCACCAAAAAAATTAAGATACCTATGAATAAACGTAACTAAGGAGGTAAAAGCAGAATTCTACAAGACAATGAAAAAAGAGATAGAGGAAGACGTAAACAGATGGAAGAGCATACCATGCTCATGGATTGGGAGAATCAACATCTTAAAATGCCTATATTACCCAAAGCAATCTACAGATTCAATGCACTATCCATTAAAATACTAATGACGTATTTCACAGACCTAGAAAGAACTCTTCAAAGATTCATCTGGAACAAAAAAAGACCACGAAGAGCCTCAGCAATCCTGAGAAAGAAGAAGAAAGAAGGTGGGATCTCAATACCAGATTTCAAGCTATATTACAAAGCAACTGTTCTCAAAACAGCCTGGTACTGGCACAAGAACAGACATATAGATCAATGGAATAGTATAGAGAATCCAGATATCCACCTAAACCACTATACTCAATTAATATTTGACAAAGGAGGCATGAACATACAATGGAGCCAAGACAGCCTCTTCAATAAGGGGTGTTGGGAAAATTGGACAGATACATGCAAAAAAATGAAACTGGACCACCAACTTACACCAAATACAAAAATAAACTCATAATGGCTACACGACTTAGACATTAGACAGGAAACCATAAAAATATTAGAGGAATCCACAGGCAGCACAATCTCAGACGTATGCTAAAATAATTTCTTCACTGATACTCCTCCATGGGCAATGGAAGCTAAAGAAAAAATAAACAATGGGACTACATCAAAATAAAAAGCTTTTGCAGAGCAAAGGAAACCATCAACAAAACAACAAGAAATCTCATTGTATGGGAGAACATATTTGCAAATGTTATCACTAATAAAGGTTTAATCTCCAACATCCACAGCCAACTTATACAACTTAATAAAATGAAGATAAATGATCCAATAAAAAATGGGCAATGGACCTAAATAGAACCTTTTCGAAAGATGACAGAAGGAAGGCCAAGAGACACATGAAAATATGTTCAAAGTCACTAATTATCTGAGAGATGCAAATCAAAACGAAAATGTGATACCATCTCACACCTGTCAGGATGGCAATCATCAACAATCAACAAACGTCAAATGTTGGCGAGGATGCGGAGAAAAAGGAACCTGTGTGCACTGTTGGTGGGAATGCAGACTGGTGCAGCCACTGTGAACAGTATGGAGTTTCCTCAGAAAGCTCAAAATGGATCTCCCATTTGACCCAGCAATCCCACTCTTAGGAATTCATCCTAAGAAATTACAAACACCAATCAGAAAGGATTTAAGCACCCCTATGTTTATAGCAGCACAATTTACAATAGCTACAATTTGGAAACAGCCTAGGTGCCCGTCAGCAGATGAGTGGATCAGAAAACTGTGGTACATTTCCCCCATGGAATTCTATGCTGCCATTAAAAAGAAAGAATTCTTACCATTTGCTGCAACCTTGGTGGAACTGGAGAGTCTTATGCTAAGTGAAAGAAGCCAGTCAATGAAGGAGAAACACCACATGATCTCACTTATCTCTAGATAATAAAGAATAGTATAAACTAATGAACAAAAAGATAGATACAGAGGCAGTAAAGCTTCAAACAGACTGTCAAATTACAGCAGGAAGTTTAAGGAGAGGTAGATAAGAGATCAACCAAAGGACTTGTAAGCATGTATATAAGCATAACCAATGAACACAAGACACTGAGGGGTTAGGGTATGCCTGGGAGGGGGAAGCAATGGGAAGATATGTATATATGTAACAAAATTAAAAGCAAACAAACAAACACACCAAAAAAACAAATGTGAAAGTAATTCTACCTTGTCTGTAATACTGATCTGATCAGCTTTTAAGTTGATTGCTCAGAGGAAGATTCTTTCTCGTTTCCTTCTTCAACAGTTTCAATTAAAGTATATGCAAGACACAATTTCCATTTATACACATTTACAGAGTAAGCATCAACCATATGAGGAGAAATAGAATGGGGCTTTGGTGCTTCATGTTATAGCCTATAGGTTGTCAAACCATTTTTCTAAACCTTTGGTATTTTTAAACTTGATTTTAGGTTATATAAACCAATCTATTATGTTGTGTGAAAGGACACTTGATTAAATGTAATGTGATCACTAAGAAAGACAAAGTTGTCTTCTCTCTAGGGCTTTAATTTTTATTCTGCTTTAGTACTTTAAAGAGCAAACCTGCAATTCTCACCCTTGTGGATAGTTTAAGATGGTGAATCGTACAGGACACTCTGGGGACTATGAACTGATTGAGGAGGCAAAATCAAGTAGATGACAAAAAATGGAAAAGTGTAACAATGATCTGAGCAAAGTGGCCTCAAGAAGAAATAAATTGGCAGGCAGTTTTATGGAAGTCTCAAAGAAAAGGAGGCAAAGGACAAGAATGTAGAGTGGGAAACCAGTTATTCATTCAAGAGCAAAAGCAAAGTCAAGATTGTAAGTCCACATTTTTATTCATTCCCACATTAGGGGTGAAGGTGGGTTGAACAAAGCATCTAATCTTTCTCTCTAATGAAAATATTTAGTGGTACTATTTAGGATAAAATGATCAGGATTCATTTTAATTAAAAGATAGACTTAATTTTTTAGAGAAGTTTGTTTCACAGCAAAATTGATGGATTTCTCATCTAAGTCTTGCCCCACACATCATAGCCACTTTCATTATCAAAATCCTCCATCAGAGTGGCAAATTTGTGACATTTGATGAATGTACATTAACACCTCATAATGATACAAAGTCCATAGTTTACAATTCTGGGTGTTGAACATTCTATCGGTGTGGTAAATATATAAGGACATGTTTTTGTAATTCTGATAAAATAGATTATTTTTTACTACACTAAAAATTCTATATGTGCTCTGCATATGCATCTTCCCATCCTAGTCAAACCTAGGAAACCACTGATATTTTTACTTTCCCCATAGTTTTGCCTTTTCCAGAATGACCTATAGTTGAAATCACAGAATGTATCCTTTCCAGACTGGCTTGTTTCCCTTAGTAATATATTGTTAAGGTTCTTTTATGTCTTTTAATGGCTAAAAGTTCATTTCCTTTTACCATTAAATAATATTCCATTGTCTGGATGTTCCATGGCTTATTTATTCAGTCACCTCCTGTAGGACATCTTGGTTGCTTCCATTTTGGCAATTATGAATAAAGCTCCTTTAAATATCCATATGCAGATTTTTATGTGGATACTAGAGGCCCATTGCATGAAATTAGCACACGAAGGGGTGTGTATCCCTCAGCTCAGCCTGCAGCCTCTCCAATATGGGACATCTCAAGGGATGTCAGACTATATACTACCTGGATCAGGCCTAAATGGGCAGTCGAATATCCCTCTCACAATCCAGGACTGCTGGTTGCCGACTGCTGACCTACCTGCCTTCCTAATAGCCCCTAAACAATTCTGCCTGCCAGCTTGATCACCCCCTAACCACAATCCTGCCAACCAGATTGATGCCTAGCTGCTCCCCTGCCAGCCTGTTTGCCCCTAACTGCCTTCCACTGCAGACCTGGTCACCTCTCACAGCCCTCTACTGAAGGCCTGGTCCCTCCCAACTGCTCTCATCTGCAGGCCTGGTCCCTCTGAGCTGCCCTCCCATGCTGACCTGATTGCCCACAACTGTCTTCTCTTGCAGGCCCAGTCCCTCCCAACTGACCTCCCCTGCTGGCCATCTTGTGGTAGCAATCTATTGTCCATAAGGGGCAGCCATCTTGTGTGTTGGAGTGATGCTCAATGTGCATATTACCTTTTTATTAGATAGGATTATTAGATAGGACTAGAGGCCCAGTGCCCAAAATATATGCACAGGGTGTTGTGTCCCTCAGTCCAGCCTGCACCCTCTCCAATTTGGGATCCCTTGAGGGATTCCCGACTGCCCATTTAGGCCTGTAGGATCAGGCCTAATGGGGCAGTAGGACATCCTTCTCATAATCCAGGACTGCTGGATTCTAACTGTTGACCTGCCTGCCTTCTTGATTGCCCCTAACCACTTCTGCCTGCCAGCCTGATCACCCTCAAACCACTCCCCTGCCAGCCTGATTTATGCCTCACTGCTCCCCTGCTAGCCTATTTGCCCTAACTGCCCTCCGCTGCAGATCTTGTCATCCATAACTGCCCTCCTCTGTAGGCCTGGTATCCCCAAACTGCTCTCTTCTGCAGGCCTGGGTTCCCCCCAACTGCCCTTCCCTGCAAGTCCAGTCGTCCCCAACTTCCCTTCTCTGCAGGCTTGATTTCCCCTAACTGCCCTTCCTTGCAGGCCTGGTCCCTTTCAACTGTCCTCTCCTGCTGGCCATTTTGTGGCAGCCATATTTGACCACAAGGGGGCAGCCATCTTGTGTGTGGGAGTGATGGTCAATCTGTATATCACTCTTTGATTAGATAGGATCGAGGCCTGGTACATGGGTGGTGGCTGGTTGGTTTGCCCTGAAGGGTGTCCTAGATCAGGGTGGGGGCTCCTTTGGGACATGGGGTGGCCTGCGTAAGAGGCCTGTGGTGGTTTGCAGGCCAACCACACCCCAAGTAAACCAAATGGAGGCCTTGGTATCTGTGATTTATTTATCTTCTATAATTGAAACTTTGTAGCCTTGATCAGAGGCCTGGGCCTGGCAGGGCTGCAGAAGCTTGGCTTCCTCCATTGCCAGGGACAACTCAAGCCTCCTGCTCTCTCCAGCTCCATGGCTACCACCAGTTTTCTTTGTTTTATTGTTTTATTTTTTTATCCGCAGAAAACAAAAACACTAACTTGAACAGCTATATGAATCCCTATGTTCATTGCAGAATTTTTTATAATAGCCAAGATATAGAAACAACTTCAAGTATCCATGTTCTTAAACCATTAAAAAAAATGAATTCTTGCCATTTGTATCAACATGGATGGAAAGTGTGGGTATTAAGCTAAGTGAAATAAGTCAGAAAAAATATATAAATATCATTTTTAAAAAGGTATTTTATTGATTTTAGAGAGGAAGGGGGAGGGAGATAGAAACATCAATGATGAGAGAATCATTGATTGGCTGCTCTTGCATGCCCCTTTTGGGGATTGAGCCTGCAACCCAGACATGTGTCCTTGGCTAGAATCTAACCTGGGACCTTTCAGTCCATAGGCTGACTCACTATCTATTGAACCAAGAAAGACAAATATCATATGACCTCTCTTAAATGAAGAATTTAAAGAACAAACAATGATCTCATAGACACAGAGGACACATAGGTGGCTGGCAGAGTTGGGTAAAAGTAAGGGTAAACTGTTTTGTTTATTTTTAGTTTAAATCAAAATAAATAAATAATACCTTGATTCAGTTATTTTTTATTTATTTATTTTTATTTATTTATTTTATTATTGTATTACATGTATACATATCTTCCAATTACTCCCCCCTCCCAGGCATACCTTAACCCCCCAGTGTCTTGTGTTCATTCTTATATGCATGCATACAAGTCCTTTTGTTGATCTCTTATCTATCCCATCTCTCCCTAACCTTCCTGCTGTAATTTCACAGTCTGTTTGATGCTTTACTGCATCTGTATCTATCTTTTTGTTTATCAGTTCATAATGTTCTTTATTATCCACAAATGAGTGAGATCATGTGGTGGTTGTTTCTCCTTCATTGACTGAATTATTTCACTTAGCATAAGGCTCTGTAGTTCCATCCAGGTTGCTGCAAATGGTAAGAATCCCTTCTTTTTTTTGTGGCAACGTAGAATTCCACTGTGTAGATGTACCATAGTTTTCTGACCCACTCATCTGCTGACGGGCACCTAAGCTGTTTCCAAATTGTAGCTATTATAAATTGGGCTGCTATGAACATAGGGGTTCATAAATCCTTTCTGACTGGTGTTTCTAGTTTCTTGGATATATTCTTAGGAATGGAATTGCTGGGTCAAATACGAGATCAATTTTTAGTTTTTTGAGGAAACTCCATACTGTTTTCCACAGTAGCTGTGTCAGTCTGCATTTCCACCAGCAGTGTACGAGGGTTCCTTTTTCTCCACATCCTCGCCAACACTTGTCATTTGTTGATTTGTTGATGATTGCCATTCTGACAGGTGTGAGATGGCATCGCATTGTTGTATTGATTTACATCTCTAGATAATTAGTGACTTTGAGCATGTTTTCATGTATCTCTTGGCCTTCTACAGTCTTTCGAAAAGGTTCTATTTGGGTCCATTGACCATATTTTTTTATTGGATCATTTATCTTCCTTGTATTAAGTTGTATAAGTTGGCTGTAGATGTTGGAGATTAAACCTTGATCAGTGATAACATTTGCATATATGTTTTCCCATAGAGTGAGCTTTCTTGTTGTTTTGTTGATGGTTTCCTTTGCTGCGCAAAAGCTTTTTATTTTGATGTAGTCCCATTTCTTTATTTTTTCTTTAGCTTCCATTGCCCTTGGAGCAGTATCAGTGAAGAAATTCTTTTGGCATATGTCTGAATTGTGCTGCCTGTGGATTTCTCTAGTATTTTTAGGGTTTCCTGTCTAATGTTTAAGTCCTGTATACATTTGGAGTTTATTTTTGTATATGGTGTAAGTTGGTGGTCTAATTTCACTTTTTTGCACCATTTGTTGAAGAGAGGTTCTTGACTACATTGTATGTTCATGCCTCTTTTGTCAAATATTAACTGAGCATAGTGGTTTGCATGGATACCAAGATTTTCTATTATATTCCATTAGTCTATATGTCTGTTCTTGTCCAGTACCTGGCTGTTTTGAGAACCGTGGCTTTGTAATATAGTTTGAAATCTGGTATTGAGATCCCACCTACTTTATTCTTCTTTCTCAGGATTGTTGTGGCTATTTGGGGTCTTGTTTTGTTACAGATGAATCTTTGGGGAGTTCTTCCTAGGTCTGTGAAATACATCGTTGGTATTTTAATGGGTAGTGCATTGAATCTATAGATTGCTTTGGGTAGAATGTACATTATAATGATCTTGATTCTCCCAATCCATGATCATGGTATGTGTTTTCTTTCAACTGTTTATGTCTTCCTCTATCTCTTTTTTCAGTGTCCTATAATTTTCTGCGTATAGGTCTTTTACATAATTAGTTAAATTTATTCCTAAGTATCTTAAATTTTTTTGTTGTGATGGTAAATGGGATTGCTTGTTTTGTCTTTCTGTAATTTCACTATTAGTGTATAGAAATGACATAGATTTCTTCGCATTAAATTTGTATCCTGCTACATATCCGAATTCATTTATTAAGTCTATTAATTTTTGGATGGAGTCCTTGGGTTTTTTATGTACAGTATCATGTCATCTGCAAATAAGGATAGCTTTACTTCTTCTTTTCCAATTTGCATGTTCTTTATTTCTTATTTTTGTCTAATAGCAGTGGCTAATAGTTCTAGTACTATGTCAAACAAGAGTGGTGAGAGTGGCCATCCCTGTCTTTTTCCTGTTCTTAAGGGAAATGGTTTTAGTTTTTGCCAACTGAGTATGATGTTAGCTGTAGGTTTATCACATATGGCTTTTATGATGTTGATGTATGCTCCTTCTATTCCCACTTTGCTGAGAGTTTTTATCAAGAAAGTGTGTTGGATTTTGTCAAAGGCTTTTTCTACATCAATTGATATGACTATGTGATTTTTATTTCTCAATTTGTTCATGTGGTGTATCACATTTATTGATTTGCGGATATTGTACAATCCTTGCCTTCCTGGTATAAATCCTGCTTGGTCATGGTGTATGATTTTTCTGATGGACTGTTGGATGCAATTTGCTAGAATTTTGTTAAGGATTTTGGTATCTATGTTCGTGAGAGATATTGGCCTATAATTCTCTTTCATTGTGTTGTCTTTATCTGGTTTTGGTATTAGGGTGATGCTGGCTTCATGGAATGTGTTTGGAAATGTTCCTTCTTCTTGAATATTTTTGAATAGTCTGAGGAGGATAGATTTTAATTCTTCCTTGAATGTTTGGTAAAACTCTCCAGGGTAGCCATCTGGTCCTGGGCTTTTGTTTGCTGGAAATTTTTAATGACTGCTTTAATTTCTTCCATAGTTATTGGCCTATTGAAATGGGTAGATTCTTTCTGATTGAGTTTTGCAAGGTTACATTTTTCTAGGAATATGTCCATTTCCTGCAGGTTGTCCAGTTAGTTGGAATAGAGTTGTTCATAACATTTTTTAACAATCCTTTGTATTTCAGCAGGGTCTGTTGTTGTTTCTCTTCTTTCATTTCTGATTTTGTTTATTTGGGTCTTCTCTCTTTGCTTCTTGGTGAGCCTGGCTAGAGGTCCATCAATCTTGTTTATCCTTTCAAAGAACCAGCTCTTGGTTTTGTTGATCTTTTGAATTGTTTCTTTGGCCTCCATGTTGTTTATTTCAGCTCTGATCTTTATTATTTTCTTCCTTCTGCTTACATTGGGCTTTTCTTGTTGCTCTCTTTCTAGCTCTTTGAGTTGTAGGGTTAGGTAATCTATTACCATTTTTTCTTGTTTTTTACAGGCTTGTAGAGGTATGAACATCCCTCTCAAGGCTGCTTTCACTGTGTCCCATAAATTTTGTATTGTGTTGTCATTGTTTGTTAGGATTTATTTATCTTCTATAATTCAGCAGAGACCAAGGAAGGCCATGGCAGGCAGAAAGCTTGGCTCCCTCCATTGCATGGGGCAACCCAAGCTTCCTGCTCTCTTTCTGGCCATAGCCATCTTGGTTGGGTTAATTTTCATACTCACTCCTGATTGGTTGGTGGGCATGGCTTTTGGGGTAGTGGAGGTACATTCAATTTGAATATTACTCTTTTATTGGATAATATACAGGCCTGGTGCACAAATGGGGACCAACTCTTTTGCCCTCAAGGGTGTCCTGAATCAGGATGGGGGTACCCTTGGGGTATGGGGTGGCCTGGGCGAGGGTCCTATGGTGTTTTGCAGGTTGATCATGTCCCTGGTGACCCAAGCAGAGGCCCTGGTATCTGGGATTTATTTATCTTCTATAATTGAAACTTTGTGGCCTTGGATGCAGGCCTAAGCCAGCCAGCATGTACAGAAAGCTTGGCTTCTTCCATTACCAGGGAAACCCAAGCTGCCATCTTAGTTGGTTTAATTTGCATACTCACTCCTGATTGTGTCATGGGCATGGCTTGTGGGTGTAGTGGAGTGATCTTTAATTTGCATATTACTCTTTCATTACATAGGTAAGGTTTCATTTTCTTTGGACAAATATCAAGGAGTGAGATGGCTGAATTTTATGATAATAGTATATTTAATTTTGTAAGAATCTACCAAATTGTCTTCCAAAGTGATTGAACTATTATTTTTTCTACCAGTTATACCTGTTGCTACATATCTTTACCAGCATTTGGTTTTGTCAGTGTTCAGATTTTGGTCATTCTAACATGTTTGTAGTTATGTCTTATGGCTGTTTTAATTTGCATTATTTGTTGACATATTATGTGGAGTATCTTTTCATATGCTTATCTTTCATCTCCGTATCTTCTTTGCTGAGGTGTCTGTTAGTCTTTGTGTCATTTTTTATTTGCGATTTTGTTTTCTTATTATTATATTTCAATGGTCCTGTTTATATTTAGAATTACAATCCATTTTCAGGTGTATCTTTTGTAAATATTTCCTCCAAGTCTGTGTCTTGTGTTCCAATTCTTTTTTAAAGTAATTATTTAATATTAAAAATATTACATATATTTTCTCCCATTGACCCTGGCCAGCATTCCCCCTTTGCCC
Organism: Lasiurus cinereus; assembly: GCA_011751065.1. NCBI lineage: Eukaryota > Metazoa > Chordata > Mammalia > Chiroptera > Vespertilionidae > Lasiurus > Lasiurus cinereus. The sequence goes on from JAAGEH010000037.1 coordinate 8,433,424, forward strand.
ACCTCAGGCCCTCAACACTCCAGTGTCTGTGTCCATGGGTTATGCATACATGCATACAATGTCCTTGGTTGATTACCTCCCATACACCCCCCCTCACACCTTCTATCTGAGTTTCCACACTCTGTTCCATACTTCTATGTCTCTGTATTCACTCCCTTCATCAGTTTAGTTTGTTATTTATATTCCACATATGAGTGCAATCATGTGGTACTTATCTTTCTCTAACTGACTTATTTCACTTAGCATGATACTCTCCAAGTCCCTCTATGCTGTCTCAAAGTGTAAGAGATTCCTTTTTTATTGTTGCATAGTGCATAGTATTCCATTTTGTAAATGAATCAAAGCTTTTTTATCCACTCATCTACCAATGGGATCTTGGGCTGTTTCCAAATGCCAGCTATTGTAAATTGTGCTCTTATGAATATTCTTTTTAATTGGTATTTAGGGTTTCTTAGGATATATTCTTATAGGTGGGATGACTGCATCAAATGGCAATTCCATATTTAATGTTTTTGAGGAAACTCCATACTGTTTTCCACCGTGGCTATATCAGTCTGCATTCCCACCAGCCTTGTATTAGGATTCTCTTTTCTCCACATCCTCACTGGAACTTGTCATTTGTTGATTTTTTTATTGTAGCCATTTTGACATGTGTGAGATGGTACCTCATTGTCATTTTAATTTGCATCACTCTGATAATCAGTGACTTTGCGCTTATTTTCATATGTCTCTTGGCCTTCTGTATGTCCGCTATTTAGGTCCTTTGCCAATTGTTAATTGGAATGTTTGCCTTCCTTTTGTTGTATGTTGTACAAGTTCTTTATATATTTTGGATATTAACCCTTTATCAGATGTTATGTTGTATGAGTTCCTTATATATTTTGGATATTAACTCTTTATCAGATGTATCATTCCCAGATATGTTTCCCATAGTGTGGGTCCTTTTTTGTTTTTGTTTTTTGTTTTGTTTTGTTTTTTAATATATTTTATTGATTTTTCACAGAGAGAAAGGGAGAGGGATAGAAAGTTAGAAACATCGATGAGAGAGAGACATCTATCAGCCGCCTCCTGCACGCCCCCTACTGGGGATGTGCCTGCAAACAATGTACGTGCCCTTGACTGGAATCGAACCTGGGACTCTTCAGTCCGCAGGCCAACGCTCTATCCACTGAGGCAAACTGGTTTCGGCTCCTTTTTTGTTTTGTTGATGGTTTCTTTTGCTGTGAAGCTTTTTATTTTGATGTAGTCCCATTTATTTATTTTCTCCTTAGTTTCCTTTGCCCTAGGAGAGGTATCCATACACATATTGCTATAAGAGATGCCTGATATTTTGTTGCCCATGGATTCTTCTAAGATTTTTATGGTTTTCTGTCTTACATTTGAGTCTTTTATCCATTTTGAGTTTATATGTATGGTGTAAGTTGGTGTTCTAGTGTCATTTTTTTGCATGTATCTGTCCAATTTTCCCAATACCATTTATTGAAGAGACTCTCTTGACTGCATTGTATACTGTTGATTCCTTTGTCAAATATTAATTGAGCACAAGGTTTGGGCTGATTTCTGGGGTCTCTTTTCTGTTCCATTGATATATATGCCTGCTCTTTTGCCAGTACTACGCTGTTTTGATTATGGTGGCTTTGTAATATAACTTGAAATCTGGTATTGTGATTCCTCCAACTTTGTTCTTCATCCTAAAGATTGTTGTGGCTATTCAGAGTGTTTTTGGAGTATTTGTTCTACATCTGTGAAATATGCTGTTGATATTTTAATAGAGATTGCATTGAATCTATAGATTGCCTTGGGTAGTATGGACATTTTAATGATGTTGATTCTACTAGTCCCTGAACATGGTATATTCTTCCACTTGTTTATATCTTCTTCTGTCTCTTTTTCCAACGTTCTTTAGTTTTCCAAATACAGACCTTTTGCCTCCTTGGCTAAGTTTAAATACATAAGTATTTTATGTTTTTTGTTGCAATAGTAAATAAGATTGCTTGTTTAGTTTCTCTTTATGAGAATTTATTATTGGTGCATAAAAAAAGCCAGCAATTTTGGGCTTTGATTTTTGTATCATTCTATATTGCCAAATTCCTTTATTAAATCTAGTAGTTTTTTTGGTTGAGACTTTAGGGTGTTCTATGTACAATATCATGTAATCTGTAAATAATGACAGTTTTACTTCCTCCTTTCTAATCTGGATGCCTTTTATTTCTTCTTGTCTGATCATTGCTGCTAAGATTTCCAGTACTATCCTATATAATAAAAGCCAAATATGCTAACTGTCCAGTTGTCTGGTCATGCATTCAACCAATCAAAGCATAATATGCTAAGGCTGCTCAACCAGTTGCTTTGATGTGCACTGACCACCAAGGGGGCAGATGCTCCAACTGTAGGTTAGTTTGCTGCTGGGGTCCAGTTGATCAGGAATAAGTGAGACAGGTCGGACACACCTTAGAGCCCCACCCCATGTCCCTCTATGGCCCCGACTGTACACCAGTGAGGTCCCTACACCCTCTTGCAATTATGACCCCTCAGGGCATGTTGGAGAGCCCATTTTGCCCAACCCTGCTAAATGCAGGAGCTGCTCCCTGATGGTTAATGTGCTCAACAAGGGGAGTTCCACTCAGTCAGAAGCTGGGCTCACGGATGGCCAGTGTAGTGGTGGTGGTAGGAGCCTTTCCTGCCTCCACAGCAACACTAAGGATGTCCAACTCCTGGCTTAGGGCATTAGTCAGATATCCCCTGAGTGCTTTTGAACTGTGAGAGGGCCCAGGCTGGGCTAAGGGACATCCCACCCCTAAGCACACAAATTTTGTGCACCAAGCCTTTAGTCTTGAGTTAAGAGTGGTGACAGTGGGCATTCCTGTCTTGTTCCTGTTCTTATGGGAAATGGTTTTAGCTTTTTCCCACTGAGTATGATGTTCATTGTAGGTTTGTCATATATGGCCTGTATCATGTTGAGGTATGTCCCTCTATATTCAGTTTTCTGAGAGTTTTTATCAAAAATGGGTGTCGGATTTTGTTGATGGTTTTTTCTACATCTATTGATATGATCATGTGATTTTTGTCTTTCAATTTATTTATGAGCTGTATTGCGTTTATTGATTTGCAAATATTGTACTACCCTTGCATCCCTGGCATAATCCCATGTGATCATGGTGTATGATCTTTTTAAGATATTGCTGGATGTGATTTGCTAATATTTTGTTGAGGATTTTAGCTTCTATGTTCATTAAGGATATTGGCCTATCTTTGTATTATCTTTATCTGGTTTCAGAATTCAGGTAATACTGGCCTCGTAGAAAGATCTTGGAAGTGTTTTTCCCTCTTGGATTTTTTGGAATAGTCTGAGGAGGAAAGGTTTTGGTTCTTCTTTGAATGTTTGGTAAAATTCCCCTGTGAAGCCATCAGGACCCATACTTTTGTTTTCTGGGAGTTTTATTATGATTGCTTTTTTAAAAAAATTCTTTATTGTTTAAAATATTACATATGTCTTCTTTTCTTCCCATTGACCTCTCCCTGCCATCCCGACCCTCAGCACATGCCCTCACCCCCTACTGTCTATGTCCATTGGTTACGCTTATATGCATGCCTACAAGTCCTTTGCTTGATCTCTTACCACCACCACCCTGTCTTCCCTCTGAAGTTTGACGTTCTGTTTGATGCTTCTCTGTCTATGGATCTATTTTTGTTCATCAGTTTATGTTGTTCATTATATTCTACAAATGAGTGAGATCATGTGATATTTATATTTTTTCGACTTGCTTATTTCACTTAGTATAATGCTCTCCAGATCCATCCATGCTGATACAAATGGTAAGAATTATTTCTTTTTTACAGCAGTATAGTATTCCATGGTGTAGATCTACTATGGTTGTTTTAATCCACTCATCAGCTGTTGGGTACTTAGGTTTTTCCAAATCTTAGCTATTGTAAATTGTGCTTCTATGACATAGGCATTTACATGTCCTTTCTGATTGGTATTTCTGAATTATTGGGATATATTACTGGAAGTGGGATTACTGGGTTAAATGACAATTCCATTTTTTTAATTTTTGAGGAAACAGCTGTTTTCTACAGTGGCTGCACCAGTCTGCATTCCTACCAGTAATGCAAGTGGATTCCTTTTCTCCACATCCTTGCCAGCACTTGTCATTTGTTGATGATAGCCATTCTGACAGTTGTGAGATGGTATCTATTGTCATTTTGATTTGCATCTCTCAGATGATTAGTGACTTCTAGCATATTTCATATGTCTCTTGGCCTTTAGTATGTTCACTTTCAAAAAGTGTCTATATTTAGGTCTTTTGCCCATATTTTGATTGGGTGGTTTATCTTCCTTTTGTTAAGATGTATGAGTTTCCTATGAATTTTGGATATTAGACCCCCCAGATATAACATTGGCAAATAAGTTCTCCCATGCAGTGGGCTCTCTTGTTGTTCTGTTGATGTTTCCTTTTGCTGTGCAGAAGTTTTTTATTTTTATGTAGTCCCATTTGTTCATTTTCTCCTTAGTTTCCATTGCCCTAGGAGCTGTATTGATAAAGATATTGCTGACATATGTTTGATATTTTGCTGCCCATTTGCCTCAGTAATCCCATTGCTAGTAATATATTTCAAGAAATCAGAAACACCAATCAGAAAAGACATATGCACCCTTATGTTCATAGCAACACAATTTACAATAGCTAAAATTTTTAAACAACTTAAGTGATCATTAGCAGATGAATGGATCAAAAAACTGTGGTACATCTACACAATGGAATACTACACTTCTATAAAAAATAAAGAACTCTTACCATTCACAACAGTATAGATGAACCTGAGAGCATTATGGTAAGTGAAATAAGCCAGTTAGAGAAAGATAAATATCATATGATCTCACTCATTTGTAGAATATAATGAACAAAATTAAGTGATGAACAAAAATAGGTCTAAAGAAATAGAAGCAGTGAACAGACCATTGAACTTCAGAAGGAAGGCAGGGTAGAGTAAGGGGAGGGAGTAAAGGATTAAGGGGTCTGCACATGTACAGGCTTGTTTTGAAAGGTCAATGAATAAATATGGGCACTGCCTTTGACAATCCCTAAGTCAGAATTCCGATAAACAGGCAGGCAGCCTTCCACACACTTTCCCTTTATCAGAATGTCCTCCTTACAAACTTTCCAACTAAGTCTCATGCTTCCCAACAATTAATTATTATTTAAATTATTTTAAAAGATAAAGTCCTATTCAGATAGTCCATTTTTTTTCTTATGAGAGTTTTGATCAATTGTACCTTTCAAAGAATTAGTTGGTTTTATTTAGTTTATCAAATCTGGGGAAATAGAGTTGTCACAGTATTCTTTTATTATTTTCTTTTAAAAATATATTATTATTGATTTCAGAGAGGAAGGGAGAGGGAAAGAGAGATGGAAACATTAATGATGAGAGAGAGTCATTGACGGGCTTCCTCCTGCACACCCCTCACTGGGGATCAAGCCCACAAGCCAGGCATGTGCCCCGACCGGGAATCAAACCTTGACCTCCTTGTTCATGGGTTGACTGATGCTCAACCATGGGTCCACATCAGCTGGGCCCTTTGTTATTTTCTTAATGTCCATGGTATCTATAATTATAGATCCTCCTTCATTTCTGATATTGGTAATTTCTGAACTCTTTTTTCTTATTAAACTGGCTAGAGATTTATTAATTTTATTAATCTTGTCAAAGACCAGCTTTGGGTTTTATTTATTTCTTTATTAAATTCCTGTTTTGATTTTATTGATTTCCACTCTGATTATTTTTATTTTATTTTGCTTATCATGGATTTAATTTGTCTTCTTTTTCTAATTTCCTAAGATGGAAATTTAGAATATTGATTTTAGATTTTTTCTTTTTTTAATATATGCAGTCAATTTTGGCTCTCTGAATTGTAAGTCTCCAGAGATGTGTCCATTACAGTTTATGTTTTTCTAACCCAACACAGGTTCCTGTGGTTGTCTCTGCTCCTGAGTCTGCTCTGGTAAGCAGTGACTCCCTATATTCACCTGTGGGTATCTCCAATCTTAAAGGCTGTGGTTTGTTCTGTGACCTCCCTTGTCTTATGGATCCAAGGATAATTATTAATTTTGCAACCTTTTTCAGATTTTTATTTGTTGTTATGATGAAGTGATGGCTTCCAATCTGGTCCTAAGTAGAACCAGAAACCAGGTCAGATTATTCTTAACAAATGTCTCTTTTATGACAAGACCAGAACATCTCATTTTTATTTTCCCAAGTCTCATATATTTTCTTCTAAGCTGTGTGGACAAAAGGGGTCACATGCTGACCTGACAAGCTCTGGGGAGGCCTGCATGACAGTTTTGCAAACTCAGAGACCTAAAGTAACCACAAAGGATGGTCTGAAATTAAACTCTAACTAAATGCAGTTATTGTGGGCAATTACATCCTAGGCCAGTATCTTCACTGACAAGGTCAAACTTTATCTTAACTGAGCCTATCTGTCTTTTTGCATCTATGATAATATTGCAGAAAACCAAAGAAAACCAATGACACTTCTGAGAAAAAAGGAGGGACACTGTTTAATATGCAGGTGGACACAGGGAACAGCCTTCTAAATCTGAGTGAAGGAACAGGCATGGGACTTTCCTTTATATCTCCCTCCCTATGGTCTATGTCCCACAAACATGGATTATGCTTCTGATCCTTTCCCCAGGCCTTGTAAGAAGGTCCCCAGGTGTGGGGATCTCCAGGCTATATCTGATGGTCTGGCCTGGTGCCAGCATTAATAATCCTCCCTCCGGGGCAGTACACTGTTCACAGTAACAGGTTCTGCAAGACCAGTATCTGGGAAGGAGATAGGGACTTAATTATAGGTTAATTATGGGTTATCAGGAATGTACACTGAGCTTGCTGGCATGGATTCAGACCACTAGCCCCAAATATCAAGGTTACATTGAAATTAGCCCTTTTTAGCCTTCTCAATGACATACCCTTGAAATGTCTGGGTAAGTTGTAATTTCCATTTTTCTGGAGCCCCTGGGGCACAACCAAATGTGGTGGGCACCAGGACAGATGCCACAAATTCCTTCATTATCATGTTAATTGTTGCTGCACCCACCTAAGTACATGTCCATCATTTTACTTTTATCCAATCGCAGGGGTTTCCTCCTTTTTTTGCTTTATCTCACCTCCTTAATCTATCACCAATAAATTTCATGTAACCCACCTATGTGCCTCCTTTGATTGCAATGTATAAATTCAAATGTAACCCGCCATTCTCCTAAGCATTGTCTCAATTTGTTGAGGTTCTGCTTCCTGGCATATGTGGCTCAAATAAACTCACAAAAATTCTTTACAGGTTTCAATGGTTTTTTATGTTAACAATTAATCAGAGTGGGTATATACGATTAGCTGTTCGTTTAAGAATGCTTATATATTGATCATTCTTCTGGGTACAGATAGATAAAATATGTATCATAAAATGATATGACATATTAATATAATACTTTACACAAAATACTCTCTCTTCTGTTCCTCTCTCTCTCTCTCTCTCTCTCTCTCTCTCTCTCTCTCTCTCTCACACACACACACACACACACACACACACTTACATACTCTAAATGTCCTTTAATTATAAGACAGCTTATCGTATAAGAAGTGGCAAAATTGGTATGTCATTTTTAATGATTTTTTTCTCTTTGTAGATAATAGTTGCTTCTCTAAATTTTTCATTACAATTTATTTCAAAGGCAAAACGCTTTTCTGAAAAGCCCAGTCATTCAAAGAATTTAAAAGCAATTCTTGTTGAAGAATAGCTAGTGTTGGTATTAGTCATCTGGCTAATCAAACTGGGCCCTCATCATAGTTTAGCTCTGAATCAACTTATGGTTTCTCTCTTATACAAAGTGCCTAGATTTCTGCCTTGAGATATAGAGTATGGTAGATAACTATTAGGATAAAAAAGATGGTGTTATGATTTGTTAGCTATGTGATACCAGGCAACCCACATAACCTCTCTGAGAAATCTTATTAGCTGTCAAAATGAAGTGAGATTAAGAGTATGGAAGTAGTTTGTAAATAAAGTGCTCTGGGACCTAGCTGTTTTGGCGGTTTGGCTCAGTAGATAGATCTTCAGCCTGAGGAATGAAGGGCCCTGGGTTTCTGGGTTTGATTACAGTCAGGGGCACATTCCAGGTTTACAGGCTCCATCCCCAGTAGAGGGTGTGCAGGAGACAGCTTATCAATGATTCTCATCACTGATCTCTCTCTCTCTCTCTCTCTGAAATAAAATCAATAACATATATATATATATATATATATATATATATATATATATATATATTTAATAAAGTTCTACAGAAATACAAAGCATTAGTATTTCATGGTTACATTGAGACATGAGATTAGTCTCTAGAGTCATATGTTTTTGAAATCGTATTTAAAAATTGAGCACTTTTTCCACTTTTGTTTATTGTTGTTAACTTATTTGTAATACTGAGGGCCAGCATGCTTTGTTTCTCAGCAGCCTCAAGTTATTCAACACAAGAATTTAGGTTTCTGTATTCTGGAGGAAAGCTCTCATGCATTTTGAAAAGGTGAAGATCTTATTTACTTGCAAAAATTCTACTCTCATTGCTGACACTCCCTCTTGCTTTGCAGATTCAGAAAAATCCACTGAAACTCAGCTAGGATTACATAGCTGTGATTTAATGTCATTTTTTGTACATTTTTAAAATAATTTTATTTATTTATTATTATTTTCCCCCTATTGCCCTCCCCACCCCCCAGTACATGCCCTCATCCGTCCCCACCTCCTCCCGGCGCCTTCCCCCATTGCCCTGTATCCACTGGTTATGCCTACACACACATGCATACAAGTCCTTCCATTGATCTCCTATAGGCCCCTTACCCCCAACTTCCCCTGCCTTCCCACTGTAGCACGACAGTCCATTCATTGCTTCTTTGCCTCTGTATCTGCTTTCCCCCCCACCCCCTGTTTCTTGTCTTTAAAAACATCTTGCCCCTGTAGGCTAGAAATAAACCCACCAGAGCAAAAGAAAAATGATTGAGTGCCAATTTCAATGTCCAATAGCTTTGAGTCCCAGTTTCAATGTCAGACAGTTCCTAATGTGTACATGTCATCAATGGTATCTGGATACCGGAGAGATGGTGGCGATGCTGGTCTGACCCTCTCTGGTTTGGTCCTGGGCATCCTGTAGTGATGCTCAGCTGCTAACTGCTCACGTGGCAAGGCGCCATCAGCATCTTCCAACTCTGGACTGTTTCTCCTCTTGCCTTCGGGTTTGGCAAAGACTTGTCAGTTCCTCTCTGTTGCAGTGATGCTGAGGTTAGTTCCAAAGAAACAGAGGTAGGTTTTAAGAGAGTAAATTGTCAATCCATTTCCAAGCTAGTTGTAAAACTAAGGAGATTATAGAAAATGGCACAAGAACTATGATTTTGTATTGTGCATAATACCAGCATTAAAATATTAATACAGACATGTTGAGCATGCAAACCCTTTGCAATTATGTATTAAATCATTCACTCTCTATAGAAGTAGAGAAATGCTATCATATCTATTTTCTAGCTTGCATCACAGGTAAAGTCCAAAGCAGTGTCAATGACACAAATCCAGAATTTTTGCTTCTGCTAATATTTTTCTTAACTGTATTTCTTTCTCTTCCTCCTCCTCCTCCTCCTCCTCCTCCTCC
>JAAGEH010000037.1:8443218-8484786 GCA_011751065.1 Lasiurus cinereus
CTCCTCCTCCTCCTCCTCCTCCTCCTCCTCCTCCTCCTCCTCCTCCTTCTTCTTCTTCTTCTTGATTAATCCTCACCTGAGGATATTTTTCCATTGATTTTTAGAGAGAGTGAAGGGAGAGAAAGAAACATTGATGTGAGAGAGAGACATTGATTGGTTGCCTCCCTCAGCCTGCAACTGAGGTCTGTGCCTTTGGCTGGAATCAAACCTAGGACCCTTTAGTCTGGGGGCTGACTGTTTATAAAATTAGCTAAACCAGCTAGGTTCCTTAACTGTATATCAACCTTTTTCCATATACTGTAGTTGAAAAAAATTATCAGTGTTTAAGAAAAAAGGGAAAAAGCAAAAAAACTAATATCAGTGACTAAAGGACACAATGTAGAGGTTCTGACTTAAGGACAGTAAGTATTTTTTTAGTGGAATATTGACCCCACTACTCTCAATTTGGAATGTATGTAAAGTGACTCATATGTTTGCTAGGTGTATATGTTAAGCATTTTCTTTATTAATTATACCAAAGAGAATTGAAGAAAGCATCAATTATTGATGCTGTATTTTAGAATTGGTCCCTCAATAATCATTTTCTTTCTGTACTAGGCTATGTTGGATGATATTAGAAGTTAAATATATGGTCCTTGGCTACCTATTGAGGAACTAGTGATCTCCCCGCACTTGTCTCCCAGTCTTTTACTTGTGAAATATATTGCACATGTGTGAATCTCACATATGCATAGATGAAGAATATTAAAAAGCAAACATTTTTCTACCTGCCAAATAAATTTAGAAACAGTATCTTAACACACTCTTAGAAACAATGCTTTCATGTGCCCCATTCATATTGCACTTCCTTTTCCTGTTAACCACTCTATTTTTTCTTATTAATTTTAATTTTAATTTTCCTTTTAGTTTGATCAATGATGTATATATCTCTAAATAAAATATTCTTTATTGTTGCTCATTCTTAAACTTTAAATAAATTGAAGCATAGTGTATGAATATATGTATTATGTAACATTCTTCTTCTGAAAGTTTTTTCTTTTGTTTTTGTATGTGGTGTATTGCTACCAGATGTTTTTTTAGTGTTGTTGTTTTTTTTTGTGTTTTTTTGTGGTAATACATACATAACATAAAGTTTGTCATTTCAACCACATTTTAAGTTTAAAGTTCTGGGCATGAAGTACATTCACGTTGTGTGTAACTATCACCACTATACATCTCCAGAAATTTTTAATTATCCCAACTAAAATTCTGTACCCAGTAAACAACAATTCTCATTATTTCCCTCCTCCAGCTCCTGGTACTGACTAGTCTACTTTCTGTCTCTGTTAATTTAACTATTCTAGTTATATCATATAAGTGGCATGATATATGTCCTTTTGTGTATGCTGTGATTTACTTAGCATAATGTCTTAAAAAGTTATCCATATTGTATAATATTGTTCCTTTTTAAGGCTGAATAATATTCCATTCTATGTAATCTTGCATCTTGTTTATTCATTTATCTATCAATGGATATTTAGATGTTTTCATCTTTTGGTTATTATGAATAATGCTGCTGTGAGCATCAGTGTACAAATATCTATTCAAATCCCTGCTTTCAATTCTTTTGGATATATATCTAGAGTTGAAGTTGCTGGATCATATGGTAATTCTGTTTACTTCATTGAGACACTATCATACTGTCTTCCAGAGCAATTTCACATTTTTAGATTCCAGAGCTTTATTTGTATGAAGGTTTTTAACTATGAATTTAATTTAAATGTAATAGATATAGTGTTATTCAAGTAATTGATTTCTTCTTGAGTGATTTTAGCAGTTTACACATTTCAGAGAATTTTTCTATTTCAACTAATTTATAAAATTCATAGACATAAATTATTTATAATATTCCTTTATTATTATTTTATTACCTGTTAAATCTGCTATATGATATGCCTCTCATTCCTGATATTGGTCTTTGTGTCTTCTCTCCCATTTCCTTGATCAGTCTGCCTAAAAGTGTATCAATTTTAATGTTCTCAAAGAATCAGAACTTGGTTTCATTGAATTGGTCTTATTTTTTCTGTTTTCTGTTTCATTGATTTTTGCTGTAATATTTATTATTTTCATTTGCCTTGTTTTAATTTCAATTTCAACTTCTTTCTTTAGTCTCAAAGTACAAGTTAACTTCATTTTTTGAGATCATTCATTTTTCTAATATAGTCATTCAATGCTATAAACTTTTCCATAAATATAGTTTTAGTGACATCTCACGAATTCTGATGCCTGTTTTCATTTTCAGGCAATTCCAAATAATTTATACATTTTTTTAGTATTTTCTGCCATTTACTGGTTATTTTGAAATGTATTATTTAGTTCTAAATTCTGGGCGGGTTTCTAGAGACATTTGTTATTAATTTCTAATATTCATTTGTTAACAGAAAATATATTTTATTAGTTGATTTTTTCTAATTTACTAGGACTTGTTTTATAATGCAAAATATAGTCTATCTTGGTTCCATATGTGCCTGAAAAGATTATCTATTCTGCTGTTATTAGATGGAGAGTTCTATAATTGTCTATGAAGTCAAGTGGTTTAGAGTTTTGTTCAACATTTCTATATCCTTCCTCATTTTTATGTCTACATAATTTTATCAAACATTTTGAGAGGGATACTGAAATATCCAATTAGATTTGTGTATTTATCTCTTGCTTTTTGAAGTTGTAGTAATTTTTTTTCATGTACTAGTATTTTGAAGCTTTGTAACATTTTTAGGTTATAGATGTTAGAATGGTTATGCCTCATGGATCCATTTATGGCCATGAAATAACACATTTTTTCATCCCTGGTAGTATTCTTCACTCTGACATCTAGTTTAGTGTAGTGTAGTCTAGTATGATGTTAATATAACCATTATAGGTTTCTTTTATTATTTATTTATTTATTTATTTATTCATTCATTCATTCAGTCATTCATTCATTTTTCCCTGTTATCCTCCCCACCCCCCTGATACATGCCCTAATCCGTCTCCCCCCCCCACATTGCCCTGTATCCACTGGCTATGTCTACACACATGCATACAAGTCCTTCAGTTGACCTCCTACAGGCCCCTCTCCCCCCAACCTCCCCTGCCTTCCCACTGTAGCAGGACAGTCTGTTCATTGCTTCTTTGCCTCTGCATCTGCTTTACCCCCCACCCCCTTTTCTTGTCTTTAAAAACATCTTGCCCCTGTAGGCTAGAAATAAACCCACCAGAGCAAAAGAAAAATGATTGAGTGCCAATTTCAATGTCCAATAGCTTTAAGTCCCAGTTTCAATGTCAGACAGTTCCTAATGTGTACATGTCATCAATGGTATCTGGATAGTGGACAAATGGTGGCAATGCTGGTCTGACCCTCTCTGGTTTGGCCCTGGGCATCCTCTAGGGATGCACAGCTGCTGACTGCTCGCATGGCAAGGTGTCATCCATGTCTTCCATCTCTGGACTGTTTCTCCCCTTGTCTTCGTGGTTGGCGCAGACCTGTCAGTTCCTCTCTGTAGCAGGAGTCCACTTGGTCTTGGAGTTGTTTTCTGAAAGTATATAAACGTATTCTCGACCAAGAGTTAATAAAGGAATCTTTTCTATAAAATTGACTTGGGGTCCTTTTTATTTTTGCCAACCCGCTTTTTCTTTGGCTTATTTTGACACCATGTGTGCTTTTCATGGGTGTCTTGCTGTTAGTATTACAAATGGAAATTAATTTTCTAAAGTGAAAATTTTCTAAATGTAATTTACTTAGCAGATATTTTTCCTTACATGATATTATCCTACTCTCCCCCCCCCAATTTTTTGATTAATGGAGAATTTGGTAAATTTTAATGCAATCTTGATAACTTTAAATTTTAATTTTTGCATACAAATATGCCTGTTTTATGTTCATTACATATTAAGCAATTTTACCATGAGATGAGCTATCAATAGAAATTTTAATTAATACTTTAGAAACAGCTTTTTGTTCAGTACAGTTAAATTTTCTTGGGTGTTTGCTTATTTCAGTTTGCCAATTTAAATTAATCAGAAAACTTGATAACTCTTTTACGTCAAATGTAATACTCTACCAAAAATCTTAGATTACCCTGTATATATTAGTGGAAAGGTTTATTTGCTTTGAGTAGGCACTGAGCATAGTTTCTTTTAATTAGGGTCATGCTATATCAGCCTCCATTTTTTAAACTTTTAATTTAGAGTGCATTTCTTTTATTTAATATATTTTATTGACTTTTTACAGAGAAGAAGGAAGAGGGAAAGAGAGTCAGAAACATTGATGAAAGAGAATAATCAATCAGCTGCCTGTTGCACACTCCCAACTGGGGATTTGCCCACAACCAAGGTACATGCCCTTGACCGGAATGAAACCTGGGACCTTTCAGTCCGCAGGCCGACACAGTATCCACTGAGCCAAACCAGTTTCGGCTAGAGTGCATTTCTTATAGACAGAATATATTTGAATCTTTTCTTTTGTTCCAATCTAAAAATTTCTACCTTTTAATCCAGGTCTTCAGACCAATTAAATTAAATATGCTTCTGTTGGCTATTTGTTATGATTCCATTTGTTTCATTTGTTAGTTTGCTATCTATAACCTTTTTTTGTTGTTATTTTGGTGGTTGCTTTAGGGTTTGTAGTGTAAGTCATAATTTGGCATAATCTAAATTCAATTGATATTATACCAATTTACCTGTAGTATAAGCACCTTAAAATAGAATATGCTCTTTAAACTAATTGTAATCATATACTTTACTTATGCATCTATTATAAACCAATAAAAATTGTTAATATATTTTCATTACATGATCAAGTTTACCATCTTTATTGAGATATAATTGACATATAACATTGTGTAAGTTTGTGTACATGTTGATTTGATGCTTTTATATATTGCTAAATGGTTACACCATAACATTGGATAACACCTCCATCTAGTCACATAATTACCATTTCTTTTTTGAAGTGAGAATATTTAAGATCTAGTCTCAACAATTTTCAAGTACAATACACTACAAACACCATGTTGCACATTAGGTCACCAGAAGTTTTAATTTTATAACTCACACTTTTACCAATATCTCCCCATTTCTCCCATACCCCAGCTTCTGGTAACCAATCCTATACTATCTTTTTCTTATTTAGGTTCATTTAGAGTCTACATATTAGTGATTGCATATGGTATTTGTCTCCCTCTGTCTTATTTCACTTAGAATCATGCCCTGGAGCTTCATCCAAGCTGCCACAAATGTCAGGATTTCCATCTTTCTCACTCTGCCCTTCTTTTCCTGGTGAGAAAAATTCTCTAGCTGGGAAGTTTATTTTTGGTGCTGAACAATGTTGGCAGCACAGGGAATGGGATGCTACAAGCAAAATGAAGTTGTCTTCCTTCTCTTCTTGTGCGATTATTTTACTGCATTGATAGGGACTGTGGAGGTCTCCCAAAGTTGTTTTGTTTTCGGACATAGTCACTAATCTTTGTGGGGAAATAGGAACTCTGGGCTCTCCTATGTCCTCATTTTTCCCTGGGCCTGGACAGCAATCTCATTATCAGTTCAACAAAATTAGAAGTTTCCCTGTATAATACCTACTAAATTAAAGGTTTTGCTTTCTCTGAGGGAGGGATTTAGGAAGTGAGTCAGGTATCTGTACCTGCGGGGCTTTTCTCAGGCTTTGTTCCTTGTCCTTATTCTTTCTCCCAAAGGCCTGGAATAGGCCTGAGGAAAAGAGTTTTCAGCCAAAATCGGTTTGACTCAGTGGACAGAGCTTTGGTCTGCGACTGAAAGGTCCCAGGTTCAATTCCGGTCAAGGGCATGTACCTTGGTTGCAGGCACATCCCCAGTAGGAGGCGTGCAAGAGGCAGCTGATTGATGTCTCTCTCTCATCGATATTTCTAACTTTCTATCCCTCTCCCTTCCTCTCTGTAAAAAAATCAATAAAAATATATTTTTTTAAAAAAAAGAGTTTTCAAATGATGATGGAATGAGGATTTGTGCTAGGCAGTGCTCAGTCTTTAAGGACTAATTTTTTCTCTCTTACTCACTTTTATGAAGACAATCCCTGTGCTCTGCTAAAAATGAAAGCATTCAAATGTCCCATCTGCCTTTAGACACTTTTCAAACAGGTTTCCTTGCAAACACAGGTTTCTGAAGGGCTTAAAAATTATGATATTTAAGATTAACCAGTTATTCTAATTGAAATTGCATCTTAGGCTTCTATTTGAATGCTAGAAGTATAATACTTTTAGAAAAAAACAGGTGTCTTAAAAAATAGGTAGGCAAAGATACCTTTATATAGGAGACAAGAGAAAATAGCTGATAAAGTAGACTTTATTGATATTTTAGAATGTTTGATTTTTTTTAAAAAAATCAGAAATTAAATGAAAAAGCCGGTATCAGAATTGGACAAATTTAGATATAGATAGATATTTATATTGAGGATCTATATCTATATTTACCTACCAATATATGTATATTACCAATTATTTATTTCAAGAATACATAAAAAATCATTAAAACTAACAATGACATTTTAAAATTTGCAAGGTAAGATCACATCCATCCTAATAATTAGGAACCCTGAATCCTTTTAGTTGAGAATGGTATTAAAAACAGAATGCCAATAGACCTATGAAAAATGCTCAACATCACTAATTATTAGAGAGATGCAAATTAAAACCAAAATAAGATATCACCTCACACCTGCCAGAAAGGCTATCATCAATAGATCAGCAAACAGCCAGTGCTGGAGAGGATGCGGAGAAAACGGAACCCTCGTGCACTGCTGGTGGGAATGCAGACTGGTGTAGCCACTGTGGAGAACAGTATGGAGTTTCCTCAAAAAACTAAAAATGGAACTTCCATTTGACCCAGTAATCTCACTTCTAGGAATATATCCCAAGAAACTAGAAACACCAATCAGAAAGGATATATGCACCCCTATGTTCATAGTAGCATTGTTTACAATAGCCAAAATCTGGAAACAGCCTACATGTCCATTAGTAGAAGAGTGGATAAAACAACTCTGGTACATTTACACCAAGCATGTCAAACTCATGTCCCACATGCAAAATATAACAGTATGTAAGAAACATTTTAATAAAAATGTTGTAACTTAATTTTTACAATATCCTGTTATACATAATTATTAATAACAAACTAGAATGTTCACTAATGACTGATTAATAAAATCCTGTTACATTCATTGCCCTTCTGCACCTTATGCATGCAGGTGCACCATTTCTCTACACTAATACTAGCAGCGAATATTTTATTTTTTTAAAAATATTTTTATTGATTTTAGAGAGGAAGGGAGAAGGAGTGAGATAGAAATATCAAAGGTGAGAAACTGTCATCAATTGGTCACCTCCTGCATGCCTCCCACTGGGGATCGACCAGGCAACCCAGGCATGTGCCCTGATTGGGAAATGAACCATGATCTCCTGGTTCATAGGTTGATCGATGCTCAACCATTGAGCCACGCTGGCCAGGCTAGCAGTGAATATTTTAGCAGCTGATTGCCACATCATTAGTCTTGTACTGACTTGTTTGGTGTGCACAACAGAAAATATTTTGCTTTTGGAGAAAAAGAAAAATAAGTTTATTTACATTATGCTTATTAATTTAGGTGGTTATCCAGTATCTGGTAAGTTAATGTTCAAGAAAAAATATTTTTTATTAAATGTTATATTGTTTTATGTTAACAATCACTCATTTATTTTAGCCCTTTGTATTCAGCATGTCTCTATCAAAATAAAGCTATGTTTCTATGAAAATTGAAGCTATTGTTTTGTTAGGGCCCACATAAACTTAAACCTTGTTTATTTGGCCCATGTTAGCCTTTGAATTTGACATGTTTGATTTGCACATTGGAATACTATGAGGCTGTAAAAAAGAAAGAACTCTTAATTTTTTCAACAGCATAGTTAGACCTGCAGATAATAATGCTAAGCAAAATAAGCCATTCAGAGAAAGACAGATACCATATGATCTCACTTATGTGTGGAATCTAATGGACAAAACAAACCAATGAACAAAATAGAAATAAACAAAAAACAATATCTTTGAGCTAGGTGTGCTTTATTTTATATAGAGGTATAGTGACTTAAAAAAAGATTTCTTGGGATTTTTCTATGCAGATGATCATGATATCTGGTAAAAAAAAAAAGGACAATGTAAATTCATCTTTTTGAAAATATTTCTCTAACCTTATTACACTGTCTATGATCTCCAGAAAAATGATGAAAAGAAATGTGAAAAGTGGATATGCTTGTTATGTTCCTGCTTTTAGGGGAAAAATATTAATTACTTTCCTGATAATTATAATACTACCTGAAAGTTTTATAAGATGAATTTTAACAAGTTTTAATAGTTCCATTCTCAGAGAACCAAGATGGCGGCATAGGTAAACACCTATACTTGCTGCCTCTTACAACCACATCAAAATTACAACTAAAAGGCAGGTCAACTACCACCCAGCACTGGCTGAGTGGAAGTTCTATAACTAGAGAGGAGAAGAAAGCACATTGAGACTGGTAGGAGGTGCAGAGGCACAGAAAGTGCTAGCACCTGAATGCACTGCTCTTTAATCAGGAGAGAGAGAGAAGTTCACACTTTCTCTGAACTCCAGTTCTAGGCAAGAGTCTGGGGGATGAAGACACACATGGGGAGAAACTGAACTGCATGGCAACAGGACAGGAACGTGAGGGTGGCTTTATCTCAGAGGTGCTTATAACAATCATTGTTCTTGTACAGGGACACAGGATGCAGAGACATGGGGACCTCTCTGGTGCAGGTCTGACTGGCAGCCATTACTATTTGTTCCACCCTAGTAATTCCAGGAGACCTCGGCTTACCCAGTTTAGAACCCCACCCAAGCCATGCACATTGGCTTTTGCATAAGAATGGCCTGTCCTTTCCCCACCTAAAACCTGTCAAACTGCAGCTGAGTCAAAAAGCCCTACAACTTCCAAAAGAAAGCCCAAGGCTTGGCAGCAGCAGCCTTCCTTGCTTCACAGCTGGGCCTCCTCTGGGAACTTCCAAACCCCATACAAAGAGGAGGAATCTGCAGATATTTCTGTAGCTCTTGCTGGGCAGCCCCAGACAGTGGCTAACGTTGCAGCTCCTTGGAGATCCAAAAGCCAGTGTACCCAGTGCTCAGTGTGAGATCATACTGGATTACAACTCTTCGCATCCATAAGAGACACACTCAAGGGGCAGACTCAGTGTGCCCCAAAGCCCCATTGAAGCAAGTCCTTCCCCATAAAGGTGTCTCCTGCACAACAGGTATTCCAGTGTAGACACAGCTGGTCCTCACAGCCAATTAGCCTGGAAGTCAATTCCTCCCTGTGATAACAACAACAATTAAGGCTTAACTACAACAAGACTGTGCACACAGCCCACAAAGGGGTACACCAAGAGTGTCTATCTCAGGTGACTGGACAGGCTGAACCACTGGATTCTATAGGACACCTACCACACATGGCAACTCTGTCAACACAAAGAAAATTAGCAGCTACCCAGTACATAGAAAACACAGGGAAGCAGCCAAAATTTAGAGACAAAAACAAACAAACAAACAAATAAACAAAAAACATGTTAGAAATTAAATAAATAGAAGAAAGCAAATTACTGGATGTAGAGTTGAAAACCACAGTATAAGTTTACTCAAAAATATTCTAGAAACCTCCAAGAAATTTAGTGAGACCTTCAAGGTCATGGAAAAGGACCAATCAGAAATTAAGCATACACTGATTGAAATAACGAATAATATACAGAGATTAAACAGCAGACTAGAGGATCCCAAGAACCAAGTCAAAGTTTTGAATTATGAAGAAATAAAAAAAACACCCAATCAGAAATGAAAAAAGAATATAAAAATCTGTAGATAGTATAAGGATTCTCTGGGACAACTTCAGACAAACCAACATATGAATTATGGAGTGCCAGAAGAAGTGAGAGAGCAAGATATTGAACACCTATTTGAAGAAATAATGACATAAGGAGAATCCAAGATGGCGGAAGAGGTGAACACCTACACTGCTGTCTCACACAACAATTTCAAAATTACAACTAAAAGACAGAAAGGACATCATCCAGAACTACAGGAAAGCTGGATGACTGGAAATTCTACAACTAGAGGGAAAGAGAGGGGCTCACAGAGACCCAGAGGAGCTGCAAAAAGCTGAGGTACAGAGAAGCGCGTGTGGAGAGAGCGGGTGGCAGAGTACCTGGCTGGCTTTCTCTGGCAGGAGACTCCCAACAGCATTGAACCTCTTATCCTATGACACTAAACCCCAGATCCAGCCGAAACTCATATGGGGGGAGTTTGGACTGTGAAAAGGGAGAAGTGCAAGGAAATTTAGGGGAGTTGTGAAAGATCAGAGGTCTGGCAGTGTCCACAGCACTGCGCCCGGAGGACAGACTGCTGATTATGCTGCTGGCTTTCGCAAGTGGGCGGGAGACAGACCCTCCCAACTGTGCCACTTCTGAGTCCACTAAGCCCCAGATTCAGGTGAAACCCTGGGGACCCAGACTAATGTGGTCACGGAGCTCAGGGTAGCTGGAAAGGCAGCTGTCTAGAGGCAATGTGTGCATGCTAGCGCACACAAAGACCACTCCAGGTATTAGTCACGTGAGACTCAGGGGCCGTGGAGGGCGGGGCCAACCGAAAGGCAAGGCGGTCCCTTAAGCTCTGAGACTCCATCCATCTCAAGCTCAACAGAGAGGCTTCTGCAGTTTTGCAACTCTGGTATCATAAGGCTGAATCCAACACAGAAGTTCTCCCAGCATAGTGAAAATGCCAAGACAAGGGAAGGGATCACAAACAAAAGAAATGGAGGAAAACAAACGACGGGATATAGAATTCAAAACCACATTTATATTGTTTTTCAAGAATATCCTAGAAAAGTTGGATAAAGTTAGTGAGACCCAAGAGGAGATGAAAAAGAACCAACTAGAGATGGAAAAGATACAATTAGAGATGGAAAAGGTCCAACTAGAGATGAAAAAAGACCAACTAGAAATTAAACATACACTGACTGACATAAAAAATATTATACAGAGTCCTAACAACAGACTAGAGAAAGGCAAGAATTAAGTCAAAAATTTGAAATGTAAAGAAGCACCACATGATCTCACTCATTTGTGGATAATAAAGAGCATTGTAAACTGATGAACAAAAGGATAGATACAGAGGCAGTAAAGCATCAAAGAGACTATGAAATTATAGCAGGAAGATTAAGGAGAGGTGGGGTAGATAAGAGATCAATCAAATGGCTTGTATCTATACATATAAGCAAAACCAATGAACATAGACATTGGGGGGTTCGAGTATGCCTGGGGGGGGCAATGAGGAGATATGTACACATGTGACATAATAAAAAAAGTAAAGGGATAGAATAAAAAAAAGAATCAGAAAACACTCAACTGGAAAAGCAAGAAGAGAAAAGAATCCAAAAATGTAAAGATAATGTAAGGAGCCTCTGGGACAGCTTCAAGCGTACCAACATCAGAATTGTGGGGGTGCCAGAAGAAGAGAGAGAGCAAGATATTGAAAACCTATTTAAAGAAATAGTAACTGAAAACTTTCACATCTGGTGAAAGAAATAGACTTACAAGTCCAGGAAGCACATAGAACCCCATATAAAAGGAATCCAAAGAGGACTACAACAAGACACATCATAATTAAAATACCAAGAGCAAAAGAAAAGGAGAGAATATTAAAAACAGCAAGAGAAAAACAGTTCATTACCTACAAGGGAGCACCCATCTGATTGTCACCTGATTTCTCAACAGAAACGATGCAGGCCAGATGGGAGTGGCAAGAAATATTCAACGTGATGAATAGCAAAACCTACGACCAAGATTACTCTACCCAGCAAAGCTATCATTCAGAATTGATGGGCATATAAAGAGCTTCACAGATAAGAAAAAGCTAAAGGAGTTCATCAACTCCAAACCAGTATTACATGAAATGCTGAAAGGTAATATTTTAGAAGTGAAAGAAGAAAAAGGTAAAAGACAAGAAATTATAAAAAACAAATACATATCTATCAACAAGTGAATCTAAAAATTAAGTGAATTAAAAATTTGATGAACAGAATAAACTGTTGAATATATTAAAATCTGTAGCACAGAAAGGGAGTGGTCTGATAATTCTCAGGGGGAAAGGGGTGAGTGGTGTACAGGGAGAGACTGGACAAAAATCATACACCTATGGATGAGGTCAATGGGTGGGAGGAAAGGGCAGAGGGAAGGGTGGAAGTTTGGTGAGGGGAGCTATGGAGGAGAGAAAAGAGAAACAAATGTAATAATCTGAATAATAAAGATTTATTTTTAAAAAAGAAATAATGACATAAAACTTCCCCTACCTGGTGAAATAAATAGAATTACAAGTCCAGGAAGTGTAGAGAACCCCAAACAAGAGGAATCCAAAGAGGACCATACCAAGACACATCATAATTAAAATGCCAAGGGCACAAGACAAAGAGAGATTCTTAAAAGCAGCAAGAGGAAATACAGTTAGTTATCTACAAAGGCAAAGCCATATGACTATCAGATGATTTCTCAAAAGAAACTTTTCAGGCCAGAAGGAAATGGCAAGAAATATTCAAAGTGATGAATATCAAGAACCTACAACCAAGATTACTCTATCCAGCAAAGCTATCATTTAGAATTAAAGGTGAGAATAAAAGCTTCATAGACAAGAAAAATCTAAATGAGTTCATTACCACCACTCTAGGATTATATGAAATGCTGAAGGGCATTCTCTAAGAAGACGAAGAAGAAAAAAAGGTAAAGATAAAAAATTACAAATGACAAAGTGACAACTAATACATATCTATCAATAAGTGAATCTAAAAATCAAGTGAATAAAAAATCCTAATGAACAGAACTGGTGAATGTAATATAATCACGGGCATGGAAAGAGAGCAGACTGAAAATTCTTGGGGGTAAAGAGTTGCAGGGGGTGTGGGAAGAGATTGGACAAAGAGCTTAGACCTATGGACGAGGTCAGTGGCCAGGGGAGGTATAGATGGGGTTGGGAACTGAGTGGAGGGGAGCTATTAAGGGGTGGAGGGGGGATGGAACATCTGTAATAATCTGAATAATAAAAGATTTTTTTAAAAAAAGTTCTATTCTATTTCTAACTTGAAGGAAGTTTGTATCATTAGTGAATATTGAATTTTGTTTAATATGTTTTCTTTAATTGTTGATATATTGTGTGTTTTACTGTGATATTTTGTTAGGATAATGAATTATGTTGATTGACTTCTAATTCCACCAGTAATTTTTTTCTTTGATCCATTGATTATTTATGACTGATTTAATTAACTTCCACATGAAAATGAACATTCCAATTTTTTTTCTGATATTTATTTCTAATTTTATTTTATGTAGTCAGAGAACATACTTTCTTTTTTTAATTAAATATTTATTATTCAGATTATTACATTTGTTTCTCTTTTTTCCCCTCCGTAGCACCCCTTCACCCAGTTCCCACCCTTCCTTCGGCCCTTACTTCCCTCCCGTTGACCTCATCCATACGTGTATGATTTTTGTCCAGTCTCTCCCTGTACACCCCTCACCCCTTTCCCCCTGAGATTTATCAATCCACTCCCTTTCTGTGCTCCTGATTCTATTATATTCATCAGTTTATTCTGTTGATCAAATTGTTAATTCACTTAATTTTTAGATTCACTAGTTGATAGATATGTATTTATTCTTCATAATTTTTTGGCTTTTACCTTTTTCTTCTTCCTCTTCTAAAAGAGTACCTTTCAGCATTTCATATAATACTGGTTTGAAGATGATGAACTCCTTTAGCTTTTTCTTCTCTGTGAAGCTCTTTATCTGCCCTTCAATTCTGAATGATAGCTTTGCTGGATAGCGTATTCTTGGTTGTAGGTTCTTGCTATTCATTCACGTTGAATATTTCTTGCCACTCCCATCTGGCCTGCATCTTTTCTGTTGAGAAATCAACTGACAGTCGTATGGGTGCTCCCTTGTAGGTAATGAACTGTTTTTCTCTTGCTGCTTTTAATATTCTCTCTTTGTCTTTTGCTCTTGGTATTTTAATGATGATGTGTCTTGGTGTAGTCCTCTTTGGATTCCTTTTATATGGGGTTCTGTGTGCTTCCTGGACTTGTAAGTCTATTTCTTTCACCAGATGTGGGAAGTTTTCAGTCATTATTTCTTTAAATAGGTTTTCAGTATCTTGCTCTCTCTGTTCTTCTGGCACCCCCACAATTCTGATGTTGGTACACTTGAAGGTGTCCGAGAGACTCCTTATATTATCTTCACATTTTTTTATTCTTTTCTCTTCTTCCTTTTCCATTTGAATGTTTTCTGCTTCTTTATATTTCAAATTTTTGACATGATTCTTGCCTTTCTCTAGTCAGCTCTTAGGACTTTGTATAATAGTTTTTTTATTTCAGTCAGTGTATGTTTAATTTCTAGTTGGTTCTTTTTATCTCTAGTTGGACCTTTTCCATCTCTAGTTGAATCTTTTCATCTCTAGTTGGTCCTTTTTCATCTCCTCTTGGGTCTCACTAACTTTATCCAACTTTTCTAGCATATTCTTGAAAAACCTTATAAGCGTGGTTTTGAACTTTATATCCAGTTGTTTCTTTTCCTCCATTTCTTTTGTTTGTGATCCCTTCCCTTGTCTTGCATTCTCACTATGCCGGGAAAAGTTCTGTGTTGGATTCAGCCTTATGATACTACCCTTGCAAAACCGCAGAAGCCTCTCTTTTGAGCTTGGGAGGGGTGGAGTCTCAGGGCTTAAGGGACTGCCTTGCCTTCCATTCGGCCCCACCCTCCACGGCCCCTGAGTCTCCCATGACTGGGTAATCACTGAAGCGGTCCTTGTGTGCCCACGCCCGCAGTGCCTTTAGACTGCTGCCTTTCCTGCTACCCTGAGCTCCAGGACCACACAAGTTTAAGTCCCTAGGGTTTCACCTGAAACTGGGGTTTAGTGGAGTCAGAAGTGGCACAGTTGGGAGGGTCTGTCTCCCACCCACTCTCGAAAGCCAGGGACACAATCAGCAATCTGTCTTCTGCACAGTGCCGTGTGTGCCACTAGACCTCTGATCTTTTGCTACTCCCCTAAATTTCCATGCACCTCTCCCTTTTCACAGTCCAAACTCTCCCCGTATGAGTTTTGGCTGGGTCTGGGGTTTAGTGTTGTATGATAAGGGGCTCAATGCCTTTGATATTCTCCGTTTCCCTCCTGCCAGAGAAAACTAACCTGGTTCCTCGCACCCGCTCTCTCCAAGCGCTTCTCCGTACCTCAGCTTTTTGCAGCACCTCTGGGTCTCCGTGAGCCCCTCTCTTTCCCTTTAGTTGTAGAATTTCCACTCAGCCAGTTTTCCTTTGGTTCTGGATTATGTCCGTTCTGTCTTTAAGTTGTAGTTTTGTAATTGTTGTGCGAGGTAGCAGTGTAGGTGTTTACCTATGCCGCCATCTTGGATTCTCCAGAGAACATACTTTCAATACTTTTTATGTGGCCATTTAATGGTTCAGCATATGGTGTATCCTGGAAAATGTTCCATGCATACTTAAGAATATATTTTCATCTGCTTTTAGGTACAAGGTTCTATAGATGTCTTTCAAATTTATTTGGTTTATAAGTTTTGTTTAATTTGCTTCCTCCAACAAATCCACCCTTCTCTGTTTTTCTACCTACTTATTCTATTTACTATTAAAAGTTAATTATTGGAGTATATAGCTATTATTGTTGAATTGTCTACTTCTCCTTTGAGTTCTAACAGAATTGTTTCATGCACTTTAACAGGTTGTATTTTTAGGTGAATATATATATTTATTCTTGGTATGTCTTCAAAATATATTGACCCCCTTTATCATTATAAATTGTCTCTCTTGGTATATAGTAACATTTTCCTTTTAAAGTCTATTTTTATATGTATATCATTATGTATCCTGGCTTTTTTATTGCACTTTATATGGTGTATCTTTTTCCATCTTTTTTAATTCAACATACACATATTTTAATAATAAGATATCTTTTGTAGACAGCATATATTTGGGTCTTGTTTTCTTTTTCAACCTATTCTGACAGTCTATGGTTTTTTATTGGATTGTTTAATCCATTCCTATTTATAATATTGATTTAATTTAATTTATACCTGCCATTTCACATTTTGTTTTCTATTTATCTTATTTTTTTCTCTACTTCTCATTTACTGTTTACTGCTGCATTAAATAAATATTTTCTAGTGTAATATTTCAAGTCATTTAATGATTTCACTATATTTTAAGTTATTTTACTGTTGTTGTTTTTTTCTAGGACTTATTATATACATCTTATCAGAATCTACTTCAGATATCTCTCCTCTATTACATCTGTTACTTCTTTACCCTATTTGTATTTTTGTTGTTTCACATGTTACTTCTATACTGTCACAGACTTAAAATCTATTTATATATTTGTTAGTTTATATAATTTTATATCTTTTAAAGAGCTGATAGGAAAAAGAAAAGCAAGTATATATTTCTGAAATTTGTTTTATTAAACTTCTATTTACTATTTTCAGTTCAATTCATTTGCTCCTATTCAATTTTTATCTAGCATCATTTTCTTACTTCAGAACAACTATACTCTTATCCACTTTCTTTCTGATTTTATTATCAAATAAAGTAAATTTGTGCATGCTATTATTTGAATTTAAAACACTTCTGGAGAAACCAAGATGGCAACATAGGTGAGCACCTAAACTGCTACCTCACACAACAATTTCAAAACTACAACTAAAAGACAGAATGGATGTCATCCAGAACCATAGGAAAGCTGGTTGAGTGGAAATTATACAACTAGAAGGAAAGAGAGGGGCTCACGAAGACTCAGAGGAGCTGCAAAAAGCTGAGCTATGGAGACGCCTGAGTAGAGAAGAGTGGGTGCTGGATTGCCTGGCTGGCTTCCTCTGGCAGGAGGGAGATGGGAGACTCCCAATGACACTGAACCTCTTATCCTATGGCACTGAACCCCAGGTCCGGCCGGGACTCATATGAGGGGAGTTTGGACTGTGAAAAGGGAGAAGTGCACAGAAATTTAGTGGATCCATGAGAGGGCAGAAGTCTGGTGGAGCACATAGCACTGCGCGCAGAAGACTGGCTGCTGGTTGTGCCACTGGCTTTCAATAGTGGGTGGGAGACAGAGCCTCTCAGCAGCACCACATCTAACTCCACTAAACCCCAATTTTGGGCAATACCCTGGGGACCCAGACTCATACGGTCCCAGGGCACAGGGAGATGGCAGCAGTTTAGAGGCACCACACAGGCGCTCAGGGACAACTCCAGTGATTACCGAGAGACTGGTGAGACCCAGGGGCCACATAGGGCAGGGCCGACTGAAAGGCAAGGTGGTCCGCTAAGCCCTGAGACTCCACCCCTCCCAAGCTCAACAGAGAGGCTTTTGCAGTTTTCCAAGTCTTGTATCATAAGGCTGAATCCAACACAGACGTTCTCCTGGCATAGTGCAAATGCAGAGACAAAGGAACAGATCACAAAGGAAAGAAATGGAGAAAAACAAATGACTGGATATAGAGTTCAAAACCACGGTTATAATGTTTTTCAAGAATTTCCTAGAAAAGATGGATAAATTTAGTGAGATGAAAAAGGACCAACTAGAGATGAAAAAGGACCAACTAGAAATTAAACATACATTGACTGAAGAAAAAAATATTATTCAGAGACCTAACAGCAGACTAGAGGAAGGCAAGAATCAAGTCAAAAATTTGAAATATAAAGAAGCAGAAAACACTCAACTGGAAAAGGAAGAAGAAAAAATAATCCAAAAATGTGAAGATAATGTAAGGAGCCTTTGGGACAGCTTCAAGCATACCAATCAGAATTGTGGGGTGTGCCAGAAGAAGAGAGAAAGCAAGATACTGAAAACATATTTGAAGAAATAATGACTGAAAACTTCCCACATCTGGTGAAAGAAATAGACTCACAAGTCCAGGAAGCACACAGAACCCCAAATAAAAGGAATCCAAAAAGGACCACTCCAAGACACATCATAATTAAAATACCAAGAGCAAAAGACAAAGAGACAATATTGAAAGCAACAAGAGAAAAACATTTAATTACCTACAAGGGAGCACCCATCTGATTGTCAGCTGATTTATCAACAGAAACTATGCAGGCCAGAAGAGAGTGGCAAGAAATATTGAAAGTGATGAATAGCAAGAACCTACAACCAAGATTACTCTAACCAGCAAAGCTATCATTCAAAATTGAAGGTCAGATAAAGAGCTTCACAGATAAGAAAAAGCTAAAGGAATCCATCAGCACCTCTTTAAGAAGAGGAAGAAGAAAATGGTAAAAGATAAAAAATTATGAACAACAAATACATATCTATCAACAAGTGAATCTAAAAATTAAGTGAATTCGAAATTTGATGAACAGAATAAACTGGTGAATATAATAGAATCAGGAGCACAGAAAGGGGGTGGACTGATAATTCTTAGGGGAAAAGGAGTGAGGGGGGTGCAGGGATAGATTGGACAAAAATCATACACCTATGGATGAGGACAATGGCGGGGAGGTAAGGGCAGAGAGATGGGTTGGAGATGGGTGGAGGGGAACTATGGAAGGGAGAAAAGAGAAACAAATGTAATAATCTGAGCAATAATGATTTAATTTAAAGAAATAAAGAAATAAATAAAATAACACTTCTAAAATCACTTAAGAGAGTAATATAATTGATATGGTCTGTATTAATTACACACTTATCTTTGTCCATTTTTTATTATTATTATGGAATTTGAATGTTTCTATAGAATCACTTGATTTCATCCTGAAGTTTTGCATTTCTTTAAGGCAATGCAATTGGCTAGCAACAAATCCACCCTTCTCTGCCTTTCTTCTGAGATGTGATGGCCTGTTAGATGCTTCTCTGCCTCTGGATCTATTTTTGCTCATCAGTTTATATTGTTCATTATATTCCACAAATGAGTGAGATCTCTGTATTATTTTGCTTACCATAAAGCTCTCTAGTTCCACCCATGCTGTTGCAAATGGTAAGAGTTCTTTTTTTTACAGCAGTGTAGTATTCCATTGTGTAGATGTCCGAAAGTTTTTTAATTCACTCATCTCCTGATGGACACTTAGGCTGTTTCCAAATCTTAGCTATTGTAAATTGTGCTGCTTTGCAAATAGGGGTTCATATATTCTTTCTGATTGGTGTTTCTGATTTCTTGGGGTATATTCCTATAAGTGGGATTACTGGGTCAAATGGCAGTCCCATTTTTAATTTTTTGAGGAAACTCCATACTGTTCTCCACAGTGGCTGCACCAGTCTGCATTCCCACCAGTAGTGCACGGGACTTCCTTTTTATTTACATCCTCACCAGCACTTGTCATTTGTCAACTTGTTGATGATAGCCAATATGACAGGTGTGAGATGGTATCCTATTGTCATTTTGATTTTCATCTCTCAGATAATTAGTGACTTTGACCATGTTTTCATATGTCTCTTGGCCTTCTGTATGTCCTCTTTCAAAAAGTATATATTTTTAGGTCCTTCACCCATATTTTGATTGAATTGTTTATCTTCCTTTTGTTAAGTTGTGTGAGTTCCCTATTCATTTTGGAGATTAGGCCCTTATAGGATGTAACATTAACAAATACGTTGTCCCATGCAATGGGCTCTCTTGTTCTGTTGATGGTTTATTTTGCTGTTCAGAAGCTTTTTATTTTGATGTAGTCCCATTTGTTTATTTTCTCCTTAGTTTCCATTGTACTAGGAGATGTATTGGTAAACTATTTCTATGATATATGTATAATATTTTTCTGCCTATAAATTCTTTAAGATTTTTGTGGTTTCCTGTCTTATGTTTTTTGAGTTTATTTTTGTGTGTGGTATAAGTTGGTGGTCTAGTTTTATTTTGTTTGCATGTATCTGTCTATTTTTCCCAACACCATTTACTAAAGAGTCTGTCTTTACTCCATTGTATGCTCTTGCCTCTTTTGTCAAATATTAATTGTATATAATGGCTTGAATTATGATCTGTTCCATTGGTCTATATGTCTGTTCTCGTGCTAGTATTAGACAGTTTTGAGAACAGTGACTTTGTAATATAACTTGATACCTGATATTGTGATTCCTCCAAGTTTGTTCTTTCTCAAGATTGCTGTGACTATTCAGAGTCATTTCTTATTCCATATAAATTTTTAGAACGTTTGTTCTAGGTCTGTGAAGTATGCTATTGGTATTTTAATGGGGATTGCATTGAATCTATACTTTGCTAACCATTGTTTCTTTTTGTTTTTTAATTTTTATTGTTGAGAGTATTACTGATGTCCCTCTTTTTTCCCCCCATAACTTCCCTCCACCAAGTTCCCACTCTGACCCAGGCCTTCACTACCCTATTGTCTGTGTCCATAGGCAATGCACACATGCATATAAAATCTTTGTTTAATCTCTTCCCGCCCCCACCCCCTCTTCCCTCTGAGAATCGTCAGTCTGTTCCATTTTCATGTCTCTGATTCTATTTTATTCACCAGTTTATTCTCTTCATTAGGTTTCTTTCATTTTTAATATTATTAAAAGACAAAACATATTTCAAAGCTTTATTTAAAAATCTGTCACTGTTCATTATCAAAGTTATACGATTGTTTGCATAGCAATAGACAAACTATAAACAGGAAATTTTCATTAAGGAAAGATGGGTTTACTGTAATCTGATCTTTTACAAAAAACTGCTGCAGGTTATTAATAACAGAACTTCTCTTTTACTTTCTAAAGTCTAATTCTCCTGAAAATTAAACCAATCATTCCACCCTCTAAAGTTAAAGTTCAACCATGGTCACTTTAGAAAATACCCTTGTTTATTTCCTAATCAGAACTATAAATTGAGTGGCACATATTTCCATTTTTTTCTTAGGCCAAAGGTTTTGCGTTCGTTATATTTCACAAGAGAACAGAAAACTTGCAGTGATCCTGTAAAGGCTTTCCTGTGGCAGCTGAGGTTTAATGTGGGCAGTGGAGGAAAGTAGTGGTGATGCAAACATGACCAGCCCCAGTGCCCATATCAGACATGGAATCTTTTTCCTGTTTGGCTTGCAGCAGGGTTTCTGGTCATGCTGCCTCCCCAGGTGTTGGCAAACTGTGGCTCGCGAGCTACGTGGGGCTTGTGAGCCGAGTTTTGCCACTCTGTTGACTAATGAGTTTGCTGACCACTGAAATAGGGGCTTAATCAGAAGGAATAACAACAGCCTGTAATTATTGGAATGTAGAGTCTAGGTCAGTGGTTGGCAAACTCATTAGTCAACAGAGCTGCAGTTTGCTGACCACTGACCTAACCTGACTGAAGCAAAAAGGTAGCATGCTCTGGTAAATCCAGTCATAGTTGATCCTTAAATCTGTGGGTTGTGGGATAATGCTAATATGGACAAAAATTATCTGGTAGCCCAGATGTTCACTCAGCCACTGTACAGGTGTTTCCAACATTGGCTCAATTCCATGAATCATCACTTGATTCTTTTCCCATTTCAGAAACAATCACAGGACAGAGTTATTTGCGGAGATCTCCGAAAGTATACAGTTGTCCATTTGTAGCCAATGGACTAAAAAGTTTCTGAATGAAAAGTCCTTCAGTTGTTGCCTGATATATTCTAAAAGGGATATAATGAAATCCACTTTCTTTTACAGGATATTCCATGAGTTCCCAATCGATGGCCCAAAACTGGTTAAATCTGTAATCCCATCAAGAGCTGCTTGTGATCTTTTTTCTGCATTTCATTGATTACTTGGCTTCGTGCTTTAATGCATCTGCTTCTTTCACACAAGACATAAAATGAGCTTCAATTGCTTCCTTAGATAGACAGTACAGGTCCTTTTCTGGAAAACCCTTAAAATGTAGTATGATATTCCAAGGAAGAGCTGAACTTGATGCAAGAAGATCAAATAGCAAGCCAATTAGATAATACCATTTCATTTGGCGTGCCTTCCTGTTCAAACCATATCTCACTAATGTCTTCTTGTGTCATAACCTTCTGAAAGTGCCTTTTCACTTTCTCAGTTACCAAAGTCAAATAACTTCCTCTCGGCAAAAGTAAATAATATGGCTCTGCCTCTCCGTTCAGGTATCTGATCCTAAACAGGGTGAAGCAAGTTGGAATTCAAACAAACCACACATCTTGATACCTATCTTTGTCATCTGTCATTCTTCCAGTGGTTAAAACAGTACATATAGGCTAAATTCTTTTTTCAACCCAACCTAAACAGAAGTGCCAGCACCTCCTCTGGTTTTCCACAAAGGGGAAAACCATCTGTCTTGGCTCCAGCTCCTCAGCTGCACATGGTGCTTGACACACTGTTTTGTGAGCCCAGAGTCCCCAGAGGTTGTTCTGCTGCAGAAAATACCAGCGAGGTAGTTGGAGCTGAGGCCTGCTGCATTCCACCCTCTACGATCCACCAAATACCTCATTAAATTTTTGATGTGTTTGATTTTTAGATTCAGTTATTGATAGATATGTATTAGTTGCCATTTTGTTGTTCATATTTTATAAATTTTTCTTCTTCCTCTTCTTAAAAAATATCCTTCAGCATTTCATATAATAACTTAGAGGCCCGTTACAGGAAGATTCCTGCAAGAATAGAGCTTCCTGTGGAGGTTCACTCTGCCCTGCCTGCTTCTCTCCCTTCTCCCCAGACACACCTGCTTCTCTCCCTTATCTGCCTGCCCTGCCTGCTTCCCTCCCATCTCCACCACCACCCTTGCTTGCTTCTCCACAGCTTCCCTCCCTTCTCCAGCAAGTGGCTTCCTTCTACAGTGTTTTCAGTCTTCACTCTGTACTGGGATATGCAAATTAACCACCATCTTGGTTAGGCTAATTTGCATACCTGCTCCTGATTGACTGGTGAGGGTAGCTTCTGGGTATAGCAGAGGTATGGTCAATTTACATCTTTCTCTTTTATTACATAGGATGTTTTGGTGTTGAACTCCTTTAGCTTTTTCTTATCTGTGAAGCTCTTTATCTGACCTTCAATTCTAAATGAAAGCTCTGCAAAGTAGAGTAATATTGGGTGTAGGTCCTTGTTATTCACCACTTTGAATATTTCTTCCCACTCCCTTTGACCTGCATAGTTTCTGTTGAGAAATCAGCTGACACTCATATGGGCATTCCCTTGTAGGTAATTATCTGCTTTCCATTGCTACTTTTAAGATTCACTCTTTGTCTTTAGCCCTTGCCATTTTAATTATGATGTGTCTTGGTGTGGGCCTCTTTGGGTTTCTCCTGTTTGGGGTTCTCAGTGCTTCCTGGACTTGTAAACCTATTTTTTTCACCAGGTAGGGGAAGTTTTCTGTTATTATTTCTTCAAATAGGTTTTAAATATATGGTTCTCTCTCTTCTTCTGACATCCCCATAATGTATGCTTGAAGTTGTCCCAGAGGCTCCTTACACTATCTTTTGTATTTTTTAATTCTTTTTTGTTTGTTTGTTTTTCTGGTTGGCTCTTTTTTGTTTTCTCATATTTCAAATCATTGATTTGATTCTTGAGATCCTCTAGTCTACTGTTGAATCCCTGTATATTATTCTTTATTTCAGTCAGTGTACGTTGAATTTCTGACTGGTCCTTTTCCATTTGTTTGGCATTCTCACTAAGATCCTTGACAGTCTCAATAAGTATCTTGGAGGTTTCTAGAAAATGCTTGACTAACCTTATAACCATGGTTTTGAACTATATGTCCAGTAGTTTGCTTTCTTCCATTTCTTTGATTTGTGACATGTTTCTATGTCTCTGCACTTTGGCTACTTCCCTGTGTTTCTTTCTATGTATTGGGTAGAGCTGCTAAGTCTCCTTGAATTGGTAGAGTGGCCTTGTGTAGTAGGTGTCCTATAAGTCCCAGTGGCTCAGCCTCCCCAATCACCTGAGGTAGACACACTTGATGCACCCCTTTGTGGGTTATGTGCACAGTCTTGTTTTAGTTAAGCCTTGATTGCTATTGGTATCACTGGGAGGAATTGACTTCCAGGCTAATTGGCTGTGAGGACCAGCTGTGTCTACAATGGAAGAACTGCTGTGCTGGAGACACCCTTATGGGTCAGGACTTGCTTCAGTGGAGTTTTGCTGCTCGCTGTGTCTGCCCCTTGAGTTTGTCACTTATAGATGTGAAGAGTTCTAATCCGATATGGTCTCATACTGACCACTGTGTACACTGGCTCTTGGGTCTCCAGGGAGGTGCAAAGTCAACTATTGCCTGGAGCCACCCAGCAGGAGTTACAGAGAGATCTGCAGATTCATCCTCTTTGTATTGGGTTTGGCAGTGCCCAGAGGAAGCTCAACTCTGAAGCAAGTCAGGCTGGTGCTGGTATTAGGTCTTGGGCCTTTTATTGATAGCTTTGGGGTTCCCTGGCCCAGCTGCAGCTTGTTTGAGAGGTTTTAGCCTCAGCAAGGACAGGCCATTCTTTTGCAAAAGCCATTGTGCACAGCTTGGGTGGGGTTTTAAATTGGATGAGGCAGAGTCTCAGGGAATCACCAGGGCAAAACAAACAGAAATAGCTGACCGTCAGTTTTGCAACCAGGAAGGTCCCAGCATAGAAGCAATGATCCTTGTGAGCACCTTGGTCTGGGATAAAGCTGTCCCTGGATTCCTACCCTGATGCCAGACAGTTCAGTTTTGCCTCATATGTGTCTGGATTCCCCCAGAGTTGTGCCCATCACTGGAGCTCAGAGTGAGTGGGAGCTTATAAGTTCAGTTCATGGTGCTGGCCTTTTAAGAGGAGCAGCTGAGTCTCCAGCAACCTCTGTGTCACTGAGCCCTGATTCCCACTGGTTTTCAGAGCCTGTAGCTCTTACTGCCTGTAAGGACTTCTTTTCCCAGTTCTGAGATCCTGGGCTGGGCGTCTGGTGTGGAGCTCCTCACAGGTGGCCTCCACAGAGGCAACCTCCCTCCCAATTAAAACAGATGTACACCTGGGTGCTGGGCCAGTCCACTATATGCCTCTGCCCCTCCTGTCGATCTCAGTGTGCTCTGTTCTTTACTTCTCTAGTTGTAGGACTTCCATTCAGCCAGATTTCTGGTGGTTCTGGATGATTGTTATTCTGTATTTTAGTTGTAATTTGGATGTGGTTGTGCGAGTACAGGTGTTTGCCTATGCCTCTATCTTGATTCTCTGCCATTGTTTCTTTAAACATTTTCTGGCTCCTTTCTACTGCTGGAACTCCCATTATGTGTATGTTGATGCACTTAATGTTATCCCACCTTCCTATGAGGTTATCCTTGTTTTTCTACATTCCCGCCCCCTCTGTACTTTAAGTTTATATTCTCTATTGACCTCTCTTCAAGTTCTATGATTCTTTCTTATATCATTTGAAATGATGTTGGGCCCCTCTGGTTAATTTTTGTTTTATTTATTGTATTACTGAACTGCAGAATTTTTATTTCATCTTTAAAAAATAATTTGTATCTCTTTATTAATATCCTCTTTTCAATGAGACAATGACACTCATTTACACATGTTTTCCTTTAGTTCTATGAACATATATACAGTGCTGCTTTTAAATCTCTGTCTGCTAAATTTGACATCAAAATACACTTATAGATAGTATATGTTGCCTGCTTTTCTTTCCTGTACATGACTCATTCCTTCTCACTTATTTGCATGTCTCATAGTTTGGCATTTTAAACTGGACATTTGGAAAATGTATATAGAAAATTTGAATAGTGGTGCTCTTTACCTCTCTCACCTAAAGGAGCTTATAATTTCGATGTTTGCTTATTTATTTGTTATGTGCCTTGGATGGACTTTGAGTCTATTTTCTCTATAGTGTGAATCCTTGAAATTACTCCTCAGGGGATATAGCCTTGGGCAAACACACATTTATCCTACGATGACAGTGAATTTAACAAGTCTTTTAAAATTTACTTTGCCTTTTCATGCTATCTTTGCTAAGTTTCCTGCTTCTGTTGCTATCAAATAAAGTTGTTGACAATTTCCAATAATTGCTGGATTATTTTTTACAATGTCTGAGATTTTAAATTGCTACATAATCTGATCCAATTAAATCCTAGGCTGTTTGCAGAGGTAGATTTTGAAGTCAGTATTGGAGATTTCTTCTGACTCAAGAAGGGCCCTTAGCTGTCTCTTTCTCTAATTATTTCTGTCAAAATAGGTTAAGATATATTTAGCATATTGCTCTCATTGAACTACTAGTGTACTCTTAGTTCCTTACCACAAAAGTTTCATTGTATTTTAGAGAGCCCTCAGGCTTGCCTGCCTCACACTCTGTTCCAATAAAGTCATTTTCTGTGGGGAGAGCTTCAGAAGTTTCTGTTCACATGGCTTATCTCTTCCACTGGGCAAAATTACTGAGTCATTGCTCCAGAGCTGGGTCTGTAGACAACAGCATGTTTTCTTGAAATGACATTCTTCCTTTATGAGCAGGATGCTGGGTGTAAATGCTAATCTCTTGTCCTCTCAGCTGTCTTTATTGGTGTGCAACCTCTATATTGCAGTTTAACTTCCTGAGGGCGATCAGGATGTCACTATTTTTAGTCTGTAGTAACTGAGTTAGGGCCTTTGTCCTTTTAATTTAGGCTTCTTGGAGGAAGGAAGTCATTTATCTCGTAGGTGCACTCATCTGAAATTTAGACTCTATAACATATCTCTTAGAGATAACAGATGCTGGTGGCTACCCCCTCCTGACCTGTGAGAGTGGAGATACAAGGAGCTTTTTCTTCTTGGCCACACCTGCCCTGGGTGGAGTTTTGTCATACTGAACTAGGAAAATGGGAAGGACTGGGTTGTGTCTTAAGCACCAGACTCTCGCTGCTCCTACCAAGAGTTAGCAAATGAAAATATTTCTTCATTTGCTGTATACACTTAAGTGTATTTGCATATATTTATTTTCCTCTCAATTTTAACAAGGTATGGCTGTTTCTCTGAGGAATGTGTTTACATAGATCCTAATTTAACTATTCTATAAATGGGATGACATTGATATCTTTTATTTTCCTTCATTTATCTCTAATAATTCTACTGTGAGTCTGACAGTTTACTCTGGGACTTCAGAAAGATTCAGTGTTCAAATCTTCCTCAAGTAAATTTCCTAATATTCCACTAATTTGATATTTTGGCCCAAGCAAGTTAGTCATCTATGTTTGAGCTATTACTACCAATTTAGGAATGACTTTGGTTTATCTTGGATGAATAGTGAGACTATATTGTACATTCTTTTCATGACTCTACATCTCTGCTCAAACACACACAAAAGGCAATATCTTAATGAGGTTTTTCATAGAATATACCTTTTTATCTATACCCTAGTTTTGGAAGTTTCTTCATTCTTCCCTACCCATTTGTTTCCTTGATTATGAGTTTTTAGCATTTTTGATAACTATTATTTATAAAAGCTTCAGAAAGATAGTGAGAAACTAGTTCCTGGAGTATTTGTTTTCAAACAATCACCCTTAAAAAATGTCAAATGATCTGAATGATCAGAGATTTTCTTTGTTTTCTTAACACAAATGTATACACACATATGTAAGAATAGTGAGGGAATTGTTGAATATTAGGTCTCTTTGAAAATAATTTAACACACACACACATAAGCATGAACATATATGAGTAGGGCAAAAGCAGGTTTACAGTTGTTCATATGGAAAATAACTTAATAATCCTATATAATAAAAAGCCTAATATGCTAAGTGTCTGACCATTTATTCAACCATCGAACCAGTCTCTATGACTCACACTGACCATCAGAGGGCAGACACTCCGACCAGTAGGTTAGCTTGCTGCTGGAGTCCAGCTGATTGGAACTGGGTGAGACAAGCCGAACATGACCTGGAGCCCTCCTATGGTCCCTCTCAGGCCTCTAAAATATTTCTTCTAATTAATTTCCTTTCAATGTGCATGAATTTGTGTACCAGGCCTCTAGTTAATAAATAATAATACAATAATTAACTCTGTTTTGTATACTCACACTGTAAACCTACTTTTTCTTCACCATGTACAAAACTCCACAATATAAATGACAAAAACTACATGCAAAGAAATGCATTGTTTCAGTAAAAGATAATTTGCATTCTACTGATGTTTCTAGGTCAGTTTTTATGAATTGGGATAAGCCTTTCTCCTTAAAAGACTTTGGTGCTTGTGAATGAATATGAAATAATATGTAAAATATTTAAAAAAGCAATAAGACATTGTGTTTCGACACAATATCTATCCTTTCATAGAATGCTAGTATTATTCAAACATCAAAAAACAAATAAGTGGTTTAATCTGCACATAATTTAAAACATTTTTTCATTAAAACAAACATTTATTACATAGTGAAATACACATTTCATATATATTTTTAAAGAAAAAATGTGATTATGAAAGGAAGCAAAGTTCTAGATATTTAGATTTAATGTCTCATCCACCCTCA
Organism: Lasiurus cinereus; assembly: GCA_011751065.1. Lineage (NCBI taxonomy): Eukaryota > Metazoa > Chordata > Mammalia > Chiroptera > Vespertilionidae > Lasiurus > Lasiurus cinereus. The sequence continues at coordinate 8,471,630 of JAAGEH010000037.1, forward strand.
CGCACATTGTATTTAGACTTCTATTTCCTCTTTTTCAGTGTTAGTAAATATTTGAGATATAGTGTCTTAAAAGTTCGTTTCTTTAGTGACTAAGAATGACTAAGAATTGTGAGCTAACCACAGAATTTTTTTCTTGCTACTTTTAAAATTCTGTCTTTATCTTTAGACAGTTGAATATTTTGTCTTGGAGAGTATGTTTGGATTGAAGTTCTGTGGTAACATATTGGATTCATAAACTTCAATATTTAAATCTGTCCCCAGGTTTGGAAAGTTGTCAGGTATTCTTTTTTTTTTTTTTAATTTATCTTTATTGTTGAAAGTATTACAGATGTCCCCCCCCTTTTTTGTTGTATTTTTCCTGTTGACCCCCTCCACTCCACACCCACCACTCTCAAACCTTTGGCTACACTATGGGGTGAAGGGAGGGAGAGATTAACCAGGTAACTTATATGCATAGTCCATGGACACAGACAATAGTCAGGTATTATTTATTAAAGTAAGCTTTCTACCCCTTTCTCCTTCTCTTCTCATTCCAGGCCTCTAATTATGTGTGTATTGCTTATTTTCATGGTTTCCTTTAAGTCCTATAGGGTTATTTTTTATTTTTTTTAATATTTTTTTCTTTTAACTCCTCTGATTGGCTAAATTCTGGTAATTTGTCTATGTCTCAGTAGATTTTGTGGTATCTCTCTTTTGTCAAGTCTGCTGTTGAAGCTCTTTATTGAATTATTCAGTTCAGTTATTGTATTCTTTAGCTCCAATGAGTTGTTTGTTTTTATATTTTCTATCTCTTTGTTTAGTTCATTTTTTTTCTTGTACTGTGTTCCTGTCATTGTTAAATTGTTTATCTATACTTTAAAAAAATATCTCTGATCATCTTTAAAACCGTTATTTTAAATTCTGGTTGGGGGCGAAAAGATAGAGCAAGAAAGTACTCATGCAGCTGCTGTCTTTTTTTTTTTTCCTTAATTTTTTTTTTTACTATTTTTATTCTTTTTCTTTTTTTTTAACTTTTTTATTAATGTGTTACATGTATACATATCTTCCCATTGCCTCCCCCTCCCAGGCATACCTTAACCTCCTAGTGTCTTGTGTTCATTAGTTATGCTCATATGCATTGCATACAAGTCCTTTGGTTGATCTCTTATCTACCCCACCTCCACTTAACCTTCCTGCTGTAATTTGACAGTCTTTTTTATCTTTACGGCCTCTGTATCTATCCTTTTGTTCATCAGTTTATAATGTTCTTTATTATCCACAAATGAGTGAGATCATGTGGTGTTTCTCCTTCATTGACTGGTTTATTTCACTTAGCATAAGGCTCTCCAGTTCCATCCAGGTTGCTGCAAATGGTAACAATTCCTTCTTTTTATGACAGCATAGAATTTCATTGTGTAGATGTACCACAGTTTTCTTATCCACTCATCTGCTGACAGGCACCTAGGCTGTTTCCAAATTGTAGCTATTGTAAATTGTGCTGCTATGAACATAGGGGTGCATAAATCCTTTCTGATTGGTGTTTGTAATTTCTTAGGATAAATTCCTAAGAGTGGGATTACAGGGTCAAATGGGAGATCCATTTTTAGTTTTTTGAGGAAACTCCATACTGTTCTCCACAGTGGCTGCACCAGTCTGCATTCCCACCAACAGTGCACAAGGGTTCCTTTTTCTCTGCATCCTCGCCAACACTTGTCGTTTGTTGATTTGTTGCTGATAGCCATTCGGACAGGTGTGAAATGGTATCACATTGTAGCTGTTGTCTTGTACTTACAGCTACAGAAGCTTACACTGGCTGCTGTTCTGGGGAAGGCGGGGAAGGTGGAGAAGGAGGAACTGAAGTGATTCGGGTATTTAGTGATATGGCAGTGGTTTGACAGAGATTTCCTTAAGCACCCGCAGCACAAAAAGGAAGAAAAGAAAACATGTACTCTCCACATGTTTGCAAATTGGCTCTGTGTTTTCACATTCTTTTGATTCTTAGCCCGACTGTTTACAACTCTACCTTAGCCTCCACTTCCCTCATGGAATCTAAATATTTACCAGATGGGAGAGCCTATGGATTTTTCAGGTCATTTCTGGGAACGTGTGCCTCCCTGGGCATGTATAAGTATTGCTCCATTCTGTGGAATGTGTGAAAGCTTTTCAGAGCTCTTATTCTGTAAAGTATTTCACTCCATATCAATTCACTGAATCACTGCCACCTTAATTTTGCCTCAGCTACTTTTTCTCCAAGCAACAGTAGCTTTTCAAATTTTCTATTCAATATTTTAAGGAAATGTCCCCTACTCAGCTATATCTTCTCTATATTCTAATTCTGAGTTCAACAAAACAAAATCATGCCCCTAGTGTCAGTAGTTTAAGAAACCCTTATGCAGTTCATAACAGATAAGCATAATTACTTGGAAGCAAAATCTGCTATACGTCCCCTGGAAACATGATAGGCATGTGGGCTGTGTCTCCAAGACCATTTCTATCATAGAGATGACTTTTATTAAGATCAAGTTAAATCCCATAAAGATATCCTACCATGTGTCACTGGACTTCCTTCTGACTTAACATTAATTTAGTAGTTATAAACCTTTGACTATTGAGAGTTCTGATAAGATTGATTCTGATAGTTTTTTTAGGTGTTTCAATATTTTCCCTGATGTCACTCATATGATTATTTACATTTTTTCAAACATTTTTTTAAATTTATTTTTAGAGATAGAGGAAGGGAGAGGGAGATAGAGAGAAACATTGATGTGAGAATGGAACATGTATTGTCTGCTTCCTGCATGCCCCCTGCTGGAGATTGAACCTGCAACCCAGGCATGTGTCATGACTGGTAATTGAACCAGCAACCTTTCAGTGCACAAGATGACACTCAACCAACTGAGCCACACTAGTTAGAGCTATAATGATTATATTTTTATTTTACAAATTGCTTTACTCAATGAGGAACACAATTTTCCATGATGATTTCATTATAATTAAACATATACTATATATAATGAATACCTAATCTTGCCTTTATTTTGTCCATTAAATTCATTCTTGAAAAGTTACATGTACATGTTTAACCTAAATATCAATTTTATTTCCTTGGTTTTTGTTACAATTTCAAAAATGTATAACTTTGGGAAAATTGCTTAACACAAGCTATGTAAAAATTACACTCCAATATTTCCATTCACCTCAGGAAACATTTTGACTTTAAGTATGCAGTCTATTTGCATTTAATTCTACAATACAACCCCTACAAAAAGTCAAATGGAGAGTAGATCTATGTGTGCTTTCTATCTGATTAAGAATTATATATACACTAGAGGCCCAGTGCATGAAATTCATGCATGGGAGGTGTGGAGGGGCTGGGGTGTTTTCAGCCTAGCCTGTACCCTCTCACAATCCAGGACTGCTAGCTCCCAACCGCTCGCCTGCCTGCCCGCCCGATTGCCCCTAACCACTTCTGCCTGACAGCCTGATCACTCCCTAACCGTTCCTCTGCCAACCTTATCAATACCTATCTGCTCCTCTGTTGGCCCAATTGCCCCTAAATGCCCTCCCTGCCAGCCTTGTTACCTTTGACTGTCTTCCTCTGTAGGCCTTTTTTCCCCCAAATTGCCCTTCCCTGCCAGCCATCTTGTGGTGGCCATTTTGTGTACACATGGGGTGGCCATCTTTGACCACATGGAGGCAGCCATCTTGTATGTTGGAGTGATGGTCAATTTGCTTATTACCTGTTTATTAGATAGGATATATTGGATTATCTCTTTATTGTATAGGATATATATATATGCTACAAATCTTATTCTCATTCATTGAAAGTCCTTACTATGCAATTGGCTAGATAGATTAATTTTCTGTTAAAATTTAAGGTTAGATCAGAATGATCTTAACACAATTATTTTGAATACTTTTGCTGTGTTTTTTTTTAATGTTTCAACTTGATTAGTCTACATTTGCAAGTTATTCAATCAAATTAATATAGAAAATCTCTGTGAAGGTATTTTATAGATATAATTAAAGTCCTAATTAGCTGATTTTAACTAAGGAAAAATACCCTGCATATGATGGGTAGCCTGAATCAATCATCTGAAGAGTCTTAACAACAATACTGAGAATTCCTCCCACTGCACCAAAGAGATCAAATTTTGGCTATGGCAAATCAGCTTTGGACTATGTTATGTCCATGAGTTCTAGCTTGCTATGACCTTCCTTTCCTCATAGCTTGCTCTATGAACTATAGTTAGCTCAAATTCATGGTCACAGCATAGGACATACAATGCTTAAACCATTTCCTTGTACTAAATTTCTTGATTGATATAAATACAAATATAGAAAGATATAGACATCTTTGTACTGCTTCTCTTTATCAGTCCTGAGAATTGCAAATTTTGTTATTGGAAGTGTGGTACTATTCTAACAAATACCTAAAAATGTGGAATGACTTTGGAATTGGATAGTGAGCAGAGATTTAACGAATTTTGTGGAGCACGATATAAAAACCTTGAATTGACTTGAATATACCATTAAAAGAAGTATGGACTTGGAGGACACTACTAGTGATGGTTCAGAAAAAAAAATGAGAGGAATGTAATGAGAAGCTTTAGGAAGTGGGTTCTCATTGTGCATTGGCAAATAACAGTGAATTTGTTTACTGTGGTTGTATGGAAAACAGAATTTGTAACTAATGGGTTTGGTTATTGAGATAACATTTTCAAGCAAAGTGTGAAAAGTGTGGCCTGGTTTACTTTTGATGCTTATAATAAAATGAAAGTGCAGAAATAAAAATGGAGGCAAAAATCTCTATATGTAAAAGCCTAAGTGACCATCTGACTGTTCAACCATTCAACCAGTATCTATGACACACATGGACCACCAGGAGGCAGACACTCAATGCATAGGCGTGGAAACATGGGACAGATTGATGAATCTCAGAGGAAAGCAGGGAGAGGGGAGGGCAGGAAGAGATTAACCAAAGATCTTATGTACATAAGATCTAGAGGCCCAGTGCATAAATTTGTGCACCAGTGGGGTCCTTCGGCCTGGCCTGTGCCCTCTCACAATCTGAAACCCCTTGGGGGATGTTGGAGAGCCAGTTTTGGCCTAATCCCTGCAAGCCATATCTAGGGACCTCGCTGGTACATGAATCTGTGCACCAGGCCACTAATTGTTAAATAAAAAGCACCAGGACTTGACAATTTGGAAAATTCTAAGCCTAACTCTATGGCAAAACATGCAAAAATTCATGAAATCACTGTTAGGAAAGTGTGCTGTAGAGAAAAGGATAGCAGTGACTTTCCAAACCTTTGATGAAGTCTCAGGAATATAAACACACACACACACACACACACACACACACACACACACACACACACACACAAACAGAGTATTTAGTCAAGCAAAAGGCTCTTTGAAGAGATCAATGGTATGCCTCACAGATCTTAATCAAACCAAAGGGCTATAGGAAGCTGATAGGTGTTGTCACTCAAGCTAGCTCAATGGAAGTCAAATATGAAAACTGAACTATTTTATTTTTCGTTTATTGTTGAAAGTATTACAAATGTCCCCTTTATTTTTGTGTGTTTTCCCCATTGACTCCCTCCACCTTGCACCCACCCATCCCAGGGCTTCACATTCTGTGTCCACATTCTATATAATAAAAGCATAGTATGCAAATTGTCCCCTCAACTGGCAGTGTGTCTGGGAGTTCAACCAGGAGGCGAGGCTGCCTAGGGGAAAGGAGAGAGGCCCTAGCCAGCAACCAGCAACTGCTAGGGACCTTACCAAATATCATGCACTGGGCCTCTAATATGCAAATAAGTTCCATGGTTAATCATTCCCCACCCTCTCACTCCCACTTGTCCTCTGAAATTCATCAGTCTATTCCATGCATTTATGTCTTTAGATCTATTTTGTTCCTCAGTTTATTTTATTCACTACATTCCACATATAAGTGAGATTATGTGATACTTGTTTTTCTCTGACTGGCTTATTTCACTTAGCATAATACGCTCCAAGTCCATCGTATTGCAAATCGTAAGAATTGTTTCTTTTTTACAGCTGCATAGTATTCCATTGTGTAAATGTACCACAGTTTTTTTGCCCACTCATCTGCTGATGGGCACTTAGTCTGTTTCCAGATCTTAGCTATTGTAAATTGTGCTTCTATGAAAATAGGAGTGCATATATTCTTCCTTTCTTTCTGACTGGTGTTTCTGGTTTCTTAGGATATATTCATAAAAGTGGCATCACTGGGACAAATGGGAGCTCATTTTTACTTTTTTGAGGAAACTTCATACTGTTTTCCAAGGTGGCTGCACCAGTTTGCATTCCCACCAACTTTGTAATATGGTTCATAGAGAGGGATTCTTTTATAAAGATCTATGAAAATGTCTTTGGTTTATGGAATAGATTTCTGTGACATATATGGGAGATACACCTAATTCTTCAGAATTTTATATTACAGAAACACTGCCAGCTTGGACTGAAAGATATAGAGAAACTGAAAAATGAGAAAAGGCTGTTGGATTTCTAAAATTCTACTGGAAGGAAACCAGCTGATGAGAGGACTCATTTGTAAGCACATGCTTCCTTTCATGATAAGGGAAGGGTTACTCTCAGAAGATCTATGCATGTAGATACTCATTTCAAGTCCCTGAAATTCTAAAAGGTTATGCAGACATGGGTTTCAAAATGTTTTAGACCAGTAACTCCTATTTTACATCCTGTTTTCCCCTGTTAAGCCTTTAATCAGAAAAAGAAAAAAAAAAAAATATATATATATATATATATATAAAATTGTTGTCCTCTGTGTGTCCCACATTTGTATTTTAAGAGCAGATGACTTGTTTCTTTTGCTTCACAGATTCAAATATGGAGAGTAATTGTGCCCCAGAATAAATAAAGAGGTAATGTAATATAGATTATTTATATGATAGAACTAGAGGCCTTGTGCATGAAATTTGTTACGGGAGGAGTGGTCCTTAGCCCAGCCTGCATCCTCTCACAATCCGGGACCACTGGCTCCTAACCGCTTGGCTGCCTGCCTGCCTGATTGTCCCCTAACTGCTCCCCTGCCAACCTGGTCACCCCCAACTGCCTTCCCCTGCCATCTATCTTGTTGTGGCCATCTTGTGGTGGCTATCTTGTGATGATGTGAGGGAATCACCAAGAGCATGAGGACCACTTAGGCTTTTATTAGTATAGATTGGTTGGATCTTTTGAGTTGATGAGATTTAGAAGAGATTCTAGACTTTTACTTAATACTATGATGAGATCAGGAATTTGAGGACCTTAAATTATGGTGACTGTATTTTGAGTTTAGGAAAAATGTGCACCTTTTGGGACAAGAGGGAGGACTGTGGTAGGTAGAATGGTCTTCCAAAGATGTCTATGCTTTAAACTCTGAAACTTTTGAATGTGTTATATTCTATCACAAAAGGAGTTTTGTGAATATTCTTTAAGATTTTAGATCTTAAAATAGGGAGATTATTTTGGATTATCCATGTGGATCAATATAGTGAGATAGATATTAAAAGCATAGAAATTTCTCTGGCTAGAGTCAAATAGATATTGCAGAAAAACTCCAAGAGTAAGAGGGACTTGACTCCTTGTTGCTAAAGAGGTCCATATCGAAGACATGAGAATGAATTTGAGCAACTTCTAAGAGCAAAGACTGGTCTACATCAGTCCACCAGTAAGTAAACAGGAATATAAGTTCTATAAAAACAGCAACTGAATTCTTCCAATAGCTTGATTGATCTTTATGTAAATTATCACTTCCCAAATTGTGGTCTGTGGAGGTCTGGATATCACTAAAATTCTTTCAGGGATCATAATTATTTTCATAATAATATTAAAACACTATTTTATTTTTAATGGGTTGACAGTTGTACCAATAGGGCAAAAGCAATGTTGAGCATAACTGCTAACACTATAGTTGGTGGCTTCAAAGTATATATGTACTTACAAGGGGAAAAAAACCGAAACAACAAATAGTTTCAATGAAAAATTTACTTGATTAAGCAGCAAAAATTACTCATTTTATACAATCTGAACCCTAGAATACATATCTATTTAATACTGTGTGTGACAAAATTTGAAGTTAGAATAAAATCTCAATTATCCTGTAGCCGTGTCAAATTCAGTGCCTGCCCCCCTATGGCAAGCATTGGCCTGGAAGGCTGCCATAGAAACACTGTGGCACATGGGCCCTGGTCCCCTCTGCTGGGCCTCAGGAATAAATTTGGCTACAGACACCAAGCAAAAAAAAAATCTCAATTATCCAATATTGAAATTAGTTGTACTGAGGAAAAGTAATTATGCAATTGCTACTGTTGGAGTTATAAGCCTAACTAGTGATTTTCTTGGGGATCACTAATTTTTACTTAAAAGTCAACTGTCAGAAAATCTATGCTTATTCAGACATGGATTTTTGGCTCACAATTTGTTAAAAATGACAAAAATAAGCATGAGGTTTTAAGGAAAGCAACTTAAATTATTAATTGGCAATGATAAAATTCAAGAATTCAAGTGAAAGTTGGAGTTTTATAAAATATAGCCACCACTATGTACCTGAGAGCTTCTCAGTAGCTCAAGACTTTTCTTATGAGATTGGTGATGATGCTCCTGAACATGACTCGTTGACATGACATAATCACCTGTCAATATTTGGATGTTCTGCATAACTCATTGAGCTATTTTCCAAATAAACAATGCATGATAGTGCAAAATAATGAATGGGTAAATTATCCATAGATTATAATGTAACTTGTGATCTGACTCCACATTGTAAATATCCTTTAATAAACTACCACTTGTGGAGTTTTCATGTAATATTAAACATCAATATTTTAATTATCTGAAAAATCTTATTAAAATGCTCTTGCCTTTTCCAAACAAAAGTCTTGGTGAGGTCCTGTTTTCTACATGAGCTTCCACCAAGCAACTAATCCAACAGAAGTGCAGAAGCAAATACAAGCCTATAGTTAAAATATATTAAGCCAAAGTTTTGAAAATATAGTATATTACCACTCTTCTCACTATTTTTGTACAATATTTATTATATCGTATATTGTTTGTTACAAAATGTGTTATATTTTGTATATTGTTTGTTATAAAATGTGTTTTTTATACATTGGGTAATAGTTTCATTATTATTTAAAAATAATACTTTTTTAAAATTCTGAGTTTTACTTTCTACTATATATATATGTATATATATTAATCAGTATATGCTAATGTCAACAAAAGCACTTTGAGGTCCTCAGTAATTTTAAGAGCATAAAAACATCCTAAGACTAAAAAGTTGGAGAACCATTGGTGTAGGCTATAAACTGGGGGCTCAGGTTTCAATCTTAATTAGAATTTAACTAAATACACTAGTCAAGTAATCATTAGTGAATACTTATGTAAACGTTTGTATGTGCTAAAGGAATCTACGGGGAGTTTTTGAATCTCTGTTAGGTACTATGAAGGCAACTTTTATAGTTTCTTTAAGATTTCCTTCTGAAGTGGAGGGACTTATAAAATGTGAACATTAAAAACACCCAGATATCTTGATTAAATATACATAAATGAAAATGTGGTTAATGAATTCATGCATAAATAACATTTTAATTGCTTTACCCAGAGATTCTTGCCTTAATTAATTAATTTGTTTTTGAAATATTCTAGTTATGCTCAAATCAATTATATTCTTAGAGATTAGGAGGCAGAGGGGAAAATTGAACTTCATTCACTTCATGATCTTTGTCTTGTAAAAAATATATTTTTTATTGATTTCAGAGAGGAAGAGAGAAGGACAGAGAGATAGAAATATTGATGATGAGCATTACTGATTGGCATCCTCCTGCATGTCCCCTACCTACAGGGGATCGAGCCCACAACCTGGGCATGTGCCCTGACTGGAATCAAACTGTGACCTCCTGGCTCATAGCTCAACGCTCAAACACTGAGCAACAATGTCTAGGCTGGTGGTCTTTTCTTTTTTAGGCTATAATTTAAAACTTATGTCCCAAAATAGTGGTTCTAATGAGATTCTTATAAGAAAGATGAACTTTGAGGTAGTAGGTTGTTTTTGAAACCTCCAGTATATTAACTTAAAATAAATGAAAGAAACTAAATGTTGAAATCATGTAATACTATTTTTTACTTTAATTTATTTCCCTGACATTTGTATTTGCTCTTTTATCTGAGTCTGCAATGATGTGGGTAGCTTCATAGTTCTTCTTAGGTTCATCATTTACATATGCTTTTTGGTGAATTTATTCACTTTATTGTCTTTCACTTCAAAAGTTTAAGTTGTTTTGAATTTGGTGATATGATTACCAATGTATACCGTCTTACAGCACTTTCCAAAGAGGAAAAAAAAAGTTTAGTTTCTGCTAGTTATGACTTTTTTACATGTGGAATTTAATTACTTTATGAGGAAAGATGGCAGCTGGCAGGACAGAGGTGAGGAAGAGGGTGTGAGTGAGTGAAGGGATGAAAGGATGGTGTGTGTTTGAGTGAGTAAGGGACAGTTAAATCTCACAGGAGCAACAGGGGCTAGCAGTCCAGGCTCTCTTGGAAAAGGAGAGACTACCACCGCTGAAGGCACTCCCTGGACTGCAGGAAATAGGCACAGATCCCACACCATTTTAAAGGGGAAAATGCCCTTTCTTTAGGAACTCATCAACACCACCAACCAGACATGACTTGGAACTGCCCTGCGACCCAGCAGCCACTCCAGCCAAAATCCTGCTGCCACAGTTGCAGACTAGCGGACCCTGGGACTTCCACTTCCAAAGCAATAAGTACAACCTCCCCCTCCCCAGCAGCACAACTATGGTCCACATTAGTGGGTTTCCAGTTTCCAGCGTGCAGAAAGCCAGGGCTCTCCATTCCCTAGGCAGCGCCTGGGAGCCACTGGAATCCCCCGCGGGTGTGATTTTGTACAGACAAGGGCAGAGGGCGCTGCAGTAGAAATTCTGAATTCCCTCTTTCTGAATAACTGCCAACATTTACCACGTGGCTCATCCTCAGTGTCAGGACCCCTCAGTGTCCTAACCCGCAGGTTAAGTCTACGAGGACCCTAGAGGGGGAGTGGGGATGAAAGGGAGTAGTTTGGGGTATTTATAGGGAGAAGGAGGAATGAAGCCTAGCCCTTAAGGCGAAACACCTGGCTTACAGGAAAGAGATAGGGTTTGGGGTAATAGAAACCTAGTCTGAGGTTAGTGCTAATGTGGCTGGAGCTTACTACAAAATGGCTGTAAAGCACACCAAATTTCCCACACCTCAGGGCACATCATCAGAGGGCTGTGCCAGCAAAGGATCCTCCACAAAGGAACAGGATACCTGAGCACATCTATCCACAGCACACTCTGGAAGCAGCTCTGAGTCTCTGCTTGGGTGGGCTTCGTCACAAACAAGGGTGAACTGCCCCACAGTAGAATTACTGAATTCCCTCCTCCTAAACAACTACGCCAGTGGCTCAACATCAGTGCAGGACCCTGCAGAATGCCTTAGAGCGCTGTGCCTTGCAAACGTACCTCCACAGATGTGAAGTTCCAACAGGCAGGCACCCTGAGCCCATATACCCACAGGGGGCTCTTGGGAGCCGCTGTGAGCTCTACCTGGGTGTGACCTCAAACAAACAGAGGTGCACTACCCCCCAGGAATAGAAATTTTGTATTCACTCATCCTGGATACCTGCCCACAAACACCTCAATTACAATGCTACACTGTCAGGGCCCTTCAGTGTGCCTCCCTGGAAAACTTACCATGGGTTCTCCTATGAGCCACCACTGGAAATAAGTGCCTATCCACCACAGGGGCAGCAGCAAAAGCTTAGTCTGCCCACCCCACAACTACATAACACTGGGCACCACAGTCACGCCACTCCAAAGCTTAGGCCCCCTGAACCACATCACCCTGACAGACGACTCCTGGGTGCCACTGTGAATCCCCAGTGGGCACACGTTATCTCAATTAAGGGTGCAAAACAACAAAAATAGGGACATTCCCCTCCAAGGCTGCCAACTTCTAGACACCACATTTGTGCCTCTCAAGCTCTCAGATCTACATCAAGAGAACCCAAATAACTCAAGTAGGGAACTACAATAGATTAACAAGCACAGGATAACTGAGAAAATACACCAGTAGCACCATTCTCAAAAGAACCTGGGTAGCAAATCAAGTGGATCTACAATTAAAACATTACAGGAAAACATGGGAAGATACAAAAGCAATCCCCAAAGGAAAGAAAAAAAGGAATCACCAGAAAGGGAGTTAAATGAAATTGAGGCCAGCAGCCTATCAGAGAAAGAATTCAGAGTAATGATTTTAAGGATGTTTAAATGGCTGGATGACAAATACACACAACTCAATGACAAATAGACACAACTCAATGAGAACTATAAGGAGCTGAATGAGAATGTCACCAACATGAAAAGAAACCAAGAGGAGATGAAGAACAACATAGCTGCAATAAGGAACATAATGAAAGGCCTAAATAATAGACTAGAGGAGACTGAAGACTGCATCAGCAAATTAGAAGACAAGGTAGGAAAAACAAACAAAAACAGCAACAACTGGAAAGAAGACTTAAAAAGCAAGGAGAGAGCCTAAGGGAGGTTTGGGAAAACACAAAACGGGACAACATCTGCTTAATAAGGATACGAGAAAGAGAGGAAGAGAAGCAAGGAATAGGAAACCTACTTGAAGAAACAATGATAGAAAATTTCTCTTATATTGGCAAGAAAAAACTATGCAAATCCAAGAAGCACACAGATTCCCAAGCAAGTTGAACCCCAAAGAAAAAAACAAAGACACATCATAATAAATGGGCAAACACTAACGACAAAATAAGAATCTTAAAGGGTGTCTGAGAGAGAGACAAAGTTACCTACATCAAATCTCCTATTAGATATCAACTGATTTCTTAACAGAAACACACCAGGCCAGAAGGGAATGGAATGAAATATATAAAGGTATGCAAAGCAAGGTACTGAACCCAAAAATACCCAGTAAGGCTATCATTCAAAATTGAAGGTGGAATCAGGAGCTTCAGAGACAAAAAAGGGATAAAAAAGTTTATTACTACCAAGCCAACAATGCAAGAAATGCTAAAAGGACTGATGTTAAAAAGAAAGAAAGAAAGAAAGAAAGAAAGAAAGAAAGAAAGAAAGAAA
>JAAGEH010000037.1:8484796-8506542 GCA_011751065.1 Lasiurus cinereus
AAAGAAAGAAAGAAAGAAAGAAAGAAAGAAAGAAAGAAAGAAAGAAAGAAAGAAAGACAAACACTAAGGAAAAATATGACAACAAACATTAGCTTATCAATAATAACATTAAAAATAAATGGGTTAAATGCACCAATAAAAGACATAGGGTAGCTGAATTGATAAGAAAACATGACCCATATATTTGTTGTCTACGAAAGACCCACGTGAGAGCAAATGATTCACACAGACTGAGAGTGAAAACCTTTTTCAGGCAAATGGAAATGAGAAAAAAGCTGGGGTGGTGCTACTTACATCTGATAAAATAGACCTTAAAGTAAAGGCCTTAACAAGAGATAAGGAAGGCCACTACATAATGCTAAAAGTAGCAATTCAAGAAGAAGATATAAATCTGATGAATATATATGCACGCAATACAGGAGCACCCAAATACATAAATAAAACTCCTGGAAGATATCAAGGAAGAAATCGACAACAATACAATCATGGTAGGGGACTTTAATACACCACTGACCTCACTGGATATATGCTCTAGAAAATAAAATCAGGAAAGAAACAGCAATTTTAAATAACTTACTAGATTAGGTGGATGTAATTGACATCTTCAGAGCATTTCACCCCAAAGCCACAGAATATATGTTCTTCTCAAGTGCACATGGACATTTTCAAAATATGTCACATATTGGGTCACAGGCAAAGTATCCCCAAACTCAAAAAGACTGAAATCATATGAAGCATTTTCTCAGACCACAATGGCATAATATTAGAAATAAAGTATAATAAAAACATTCCAAAAAATTCAAACACTTGGAAGCTGAACAGATGCTATTAAACAATGATTGGGTTATCAATGAGATCAAAGAAGACATGAAAAACATCCTGGAGATTAATGACAATAAAAACACAACCATGCAAATGCTATGGAACATAATGAAAGCAGTCCTGAGAGGGAAGTTTAAAGTTCTACATACATACCTCAAAAAAAAGGAGGGGGGGTAATGAATCACCTAACTCAACAACTCTGAGAACTAAAAAGAGAACAACAAAAAAAGCCTGCAGTGGCAGAAAATGAAGGGAATAATAAAGATCAGAGCAGAAATGAATGACAAAAAGACCAAAAAATTTTTTTAAAAAATCAACAAAATCTAGAGCTGTTTCTTTGAAATAATAGACAAGATGGATGAACCTCTAGCCAGGCTCAACAAGAAGCAAAGAGAGAGGACCCAAATAAATAAAATCAGAAATGAAAGAGATAAAATAACAACAGACCTCACCAAAATACAAAGGATTGCTAAAAAAATACTATGAACAACTCTATTCTAACAAATTAAACAACCTAGAGGAAATGGATACATTCCTAGAAAAACAAACTCTCTCTGGAAGATTCTAAAAATCTCAATATGCTGATAATTATGGAAGAAATTGAAACAATCATCAAAAAGCTCCCAGCAAACAAAAGCGCAGGTCCAGGCGGCTTCACAGGGGAGTTTTACCAAACATACAAAGAAGAACTAAAACCTATCCTCCTCAGACTATTACAGAAAATTCAAGAGGAAGTAACACTTCCAAAATCCTTCTATTAAGCCAGCATCACCCTAATGCCAAAACCAGACAAAGACAACAAAATGAAAGAGAATTTCAGGCCAATATCCCTCATGAACATAGATGCCAAAATCCTCAACAAAATTCTAGCAAATCAAATCCAGCAGTACATCAGAAAAATCATACACCATGACCAAGTAAGATTTATCCTAGGGATGCAAGGATGGTACAATAGTCGCAAGTCAATAAACCTGATACAACACTTAAACAAATTGAGAGATAAAAATCACATAGCCTTATCAATTGATGCAGAAAAAGCATTTGACAAATCCAACACCCTTTTGTGTTAAAACTCTTAGCAAGGAGGGAATAAAAGGATCATACCTCAACATAATAAAAGCCATATATGATAAACCCACAGCCAACATCAAATTCAATGAGCAAAACTAAATCCATTCCCCTTAAAAAAATGAACAAGACAGGGATGCCCACTCTCACCACTCCTATTCAACATAGTGCTGGAAGTACTATCCATTGTGATCAGACAAGAAAAAGCAATAAAAGGCATCCAAATAGGAAAACCCTAAAGAATCTCTCTCAAAAAATTATTAGACTTAATAAATGAATTCAGCAATGTAGCAGTATATAAAATTAACACCAAGAAATCTATGGCATTTCTATATACCAGTAATGTACTTAAAGATATAGAGACTAAAAAAGCAATCCCATTTACCATCACATGAAAAAAAAATTAAGATACCTAGGAATAAACTTAACTAAGGAGGTAAAAGACCTATATGCAGAAAACTACCTAAAACTGAAAAAAGAGATAAAGGAAGATATAAACAAATAGAAGAATATACCATATTCATGGATTGGTAGAATCAACATCATCAAAAGGTCCATAACCACCCAAAGCAAACTATAAATTCAATGTGCTCCCCATTAAAATACCAATGGCATATTTCACAGACCTAGAATGAACTTTTCAAAAATCCATATGGAATAAAAAAGAAAAGACTCTAATTAGCTTCAGCAATCCTGAGAAGGAAGAACAAAGTAGGTGGGATTTCAACACCAGATTTCAAGCTGTATTACAAAGCCACTGTTCTTAAAACAGCCAGGCAATGGCACAAGAACAAACATATAGATCAATGGAATAGAATAGAGAACCCAAATCATTATGCCCAATTAAAAATTGACAAAGGAGGCATGACCATTCAATGGAGTCAAGACAGTCTCTTCAACAAATGGTGTTGGCAAAATTGGACAGATACATTCCAAAAAAATAAAACTAGACCACAAACTTACACCATACACAAAATGAACTCAAAATGGATAAAGGACTTATTCATAATATGGGACACCATAAAAATACTAGAGGAATCCACAGGCAGAGAAATCTCCCACATATGCCAAAGGAACTTCGTCACTGATACTGCTTCTAGGGCAATGGAAACTAAAGAGAAAATAAACAAATGGGACTATATCAAAATAAAAAGCTTTTGCACAGCAAAGGAAACCATCAACAAAACAACAAGAAAGCCCACTGCATGGGAGAACATATTTGTCAATAATATCAATGATAATGGTTTAATCTCCATAATTTACAGAGAACTCAATTTCTCAAAAAGAAGATAAACAACCCAATCAAAAAGTAGGCTACTGATCTAAATAGGCACTTTTCGAGAGAAGACAGAAGGAAGGCCAATAGACATTGAAAACCTTCTCAAAGTCACTAATCATCAGAGAGATGCAAATCAAAACAACAATGCGGTACCATCTCATACCTGTCAACAAATCGACAAATAGGTGTTAGCGAGGATGCAGAGAAAAAGGATCTCTTTGCACTGCTGGTGGGAATGCAGATTGGTGCAGCCACTGTGGAGAACAGTATAGAGTTTCCTCAAAAGAGTAAAAACAGAATTCCCATTTGACCCAGTGATTTCACTTTTAGGAATATATCCCAAGAAACTAGAAACACCAATCAGAAAGGATAAATGCAGCACAGTTCACCATAGCTAAGATTTGGAAACAGCCTAAGTACCCACCAGCAGATGAGTGCATTAAATACCTGTGGTACATCTACACAATGGAATACTATGCTGCGGTAAAAAAGGAGCTCCTACCATTCGCAACAACATGGATGGAGATGGAAAGCATTATGCTAACTATAATAAGCCAGGCAGGGAAAGATAAATATCACATGATCTCACTCATTTGTGGAATATAATGAATGACATAGACTGATGAACAAGAACATACACAGAGACTGAGATCAGAACATCAAACCTCAGGGAAGGTGGGGATTGGTGGGAGTAAGGGGGATTAATCAACAGAGGGACTTGCATACATGCATATGATAATCCATACTAGTGGTCACCATAACCGTAAGAGAAATCATTTCATGTGACAAACATTTTTAAGTGAAACTCTGTAGCCTGAAAATTATTTTGAAAGGAAATAAAGATAAATTTCCTTTAAATGTCATAAGTATTGTAATTAAAAGTCAATATATTTGGCCTCTTGAACTAAAGTAAGTAATTTGTGTTTTTGCCTCCCTAACAAAGTGTATATAGAGTTACAAAAAGAAGCTGACAGCCAGTTTGAAATTGCATTGCTATAGCCTAGAGTAAAATATTTCCTTGCATGATATTATTCTACAATATCAATATAATTCTTGATATTTTACAACAGCATATTGTACAATTATCCCAAACAAAATTACAAACTAATTCTTTGAATGTTTGGAAGCAATATCAAAAGGACATGAAAGGATTTAATCCCTTTCAGAAAGTATTAAGGCACTGGGAAGGCACTTGAGCATTCTAAACTGGCCTCTCTTACACTTTTTGCCAATAGGGACCCTCTTCTCACAATCCTCAGCTGTTGCCTGAGCTTTCTATTCATGCTGAAGATGCAGCCTCGTGGTGGCTGTTATAATGAATCTGTCTCTAGCCCAGTGGTGTGAACTGGGGCCTCCCTGGAGAAGGAACCTGAGTTCCCAGAGATATGTGATCAGTGCTGGGGGCCCCATCAGCAGGAGAGGGGATCCCCAAGGCAGATGCTGGGCCTGGAGGCCACAGCATCATAGGCTACCAAGGAGACAGACCTGAACCTCACAACACCCTGCTTGGCCCCTGAGGATGACTGGTTAGCCGGGTAAGATTCCTCAGGGAAGGAACAACCTAAGACAGGCATAGTTGCAGAGGGGCCATCAGGAGAGAACTTGGGGGTCAACAGAAGTGAGTTACAGATTCTCACCCCCTCAACCTTGCAGGGACCTGAACCCTCACCCATTTTGAAGGAGGTCTCCTGCCCCCAAGGCTGCTTTGCTTCCCATGCCCAGCTTGGATTGGGACCCAGGTAACAGAAAGAAACTTGGCCTACAGTAGCTGCCCTATATCTAAATTCAGCCTAGCACTAGGAATGCTCAGGGCCTACTCAAGAGTGCAATAATCCTTTCCACTAATATTTACAGGGTAATCTAAGATTGTTGGTAGAGTATTAAATTTGACAATAAAATAGTAATCAAGCTTTCAAATTAGTTTAAATTGGCTAATTGAAATAAGTGAATATTCAAGAAAATTTAATTGTGCTGGACAAAAAGCTCTTTCTAAAGTATTAACTAAAATTTCTATTGGTAGTTCATCTCATGGTAAAATTGCTTAACATGGAATGAACCTAAAGCAGTTATATTTTTGTGCAAAAAATTAAAATTTAAAGTTATCAAGATTGCATTTAAAAGTTTTACAAAAGTCTCCATTAATCAAAAAAAGGGGGGATAGTAGGATAATATCATGTAAGCAAAAATATACGGTAAGTAAATTACATCTAGAAAAATTTTACTTTAGAAAATTAATTTTCATTTGCAATGCTAATAGCAAGACACCCATGAAAATCACACATGGTATCAAAATAAGCCAAAGGAAAATCATTTGGGCAAAAATCAAAAAGACCCCAAGTCAATTTTATAGAAAATATTCCTTTATTAACTTTTGGTTGAAAATACGTTACTATACTTTCAAAAAACAACTCCAAGACCAAGTGGACTCCTGCAACAGAAAGGAATTGGCAGGTCTGCTCCCACCATGAAGACAAGAGAAGCAGTCCAGAGATGGAAGACTCTGACGATGCATTGCCATGCTAGCAGTCAGCAGCTGTGCATTGCTACAGGATGCCTAGGACCAAACCAGAGAGTGTCGGACCTGCATTGCCACCATTTGTCCACCATCCAGATACCACTGCGAACGTGTACACATTAGGAACTGTTTGACATTGAAACTGGGACTCAGAACTATTGGACATTGAAATTGGGACTCAAATATATTTTGTTCTTATAGGTTTATTTCTAGCCTACAGAGGGAAGATGTTTTTAAAGAAAAGAATCAGAGGGGAAAAAATACATACAGAGGCAGCAGGAAAGCAGTGGAGGTTGAGATGGGGGTGCTGAAGAATATCAACTGAAGGACTTGTATGCATGTGCATAAGCATTACCAATAGATACAGGACACTGGGAGGGGGTGCAGATGAGGGCATGTACTGGGGGGTAGGGAGGGCCTGGGGGAGGTCAATAGGGGGAAACAAGGAGTCATATGTACTACTATTTGTAATACTTTAAACAATAAAAATAAATAAATAAATAAGTAAATAAATAATTTTATGAGTCATTTTGGTGTAAGGATAATCTAAAAATTAATGTCAAGGCAAATTATCATTTTTATTATTATCTTATGCCTGCCTATTAATGCAATATAATATTTTTATTATAAATTATAAATTATTAGTTTATAATAGAGACTGAGTGATTCAATATGTATATCCTTTTCTGTATTCATTACTTGTTTCTGAACTTCTTGCCCATGTAACTGTACCTCAATGCCTTATTTGGCCTTTATTTATAGGAATTAAAGGCCAAAATTGAGACTTGCTCTTTTGTTGAATTTAGCCTAATATTAATGTGTATTCCATTTGTTTCTAAATTTGCAGGGTGCATTTATAATGAAGTAAATGTAACTTCCATTTAAATAATTACCATTTTTAATTATTCATTGTATTTATTTCATATTCAATAATGAAATTAAATAAGATTGCATTGTGAAGCCAAGAAAACTGCTTTATCCTGTCCTTTCCACAGCTAAAAACCTTCTTAAAGGCTATGTTGTCCACTGTTGTCTTGAAAAAGGTGATTTTACAATGGTTGCTGGCTTAGGTTTCTAAGATGATTTTGAATGTTTTTATGTACAGAAAGTGGAATTTTCTGTTAGCTCAAATGTACAAAAAAACCCACATAATTATTAACATATATTCATATATATATGTTATACATAGAAGTGTTGCATATCAAAATCTTAGTGAAATTTGCATTTCAATGTTAGTTTACCTGGAGATAACGATTGAATTTAATTTGTATTAGAAATATCAACATTTGAAAAGTGATGAGTTTATGCATCTTTTATTATGGTCATCTCTAGTTTGGCTTCATAATGAAGTACAATTTTATAAGCTGTTTCCTCTGAAATTTAGCTGCAAGATTTTGGTAATCCATTATAAAGTGTGCTGCTCTAATGTCTCAAGCAGTTATGAATTATTTGGGAATTGTTAGGGAAATGTATTATAAGTGTGAAATTATAGTATTTCCTGTGCTTAGTGTTTTATAGATTCACAGTAGGCAAATATTCCCATAGGTTCAAGTTGTACAACAGAATTGAAGTTAAAAGAAGGAAGAAATTTGCATAGTTTAATATACTTGGAGGCAGAATTGAATTCTTTAATTAAAGCAACGACTGATGTACAATAGATTTTTTTATGCTTAATTAGGTGGGATATCATATATTTCTCTTAGACACAGGCTGGCTTTGCTTACACAATGTTTTCTAAAAGTTTGATTTTTTTTTCTCTTGAAGATTTCTGGTTGACACAGCATAAGTCTGAGTAATCTTGACAGAAATATATCTTTTTCCATATTATTTTGCATTTGGTCTTTCTAAGAGTGCAGTGTTATATTCCATAGTGGAAGGAACTTGGAATTTTGATTCTAGCAAGTATAAATATGAACCCTATATTTTTTGTCACTCATTCCTTAATTCAATGAGGGATTTCTTGTTTTGTTTTCTTTTTCTTTTTGTTTTTTTGTTTTGTTTTGTTTTGTTTTGTTTTGAGTCAGGCATTGTCATATATACTCTGGAGATTGTGTAAAGGAAAAGAAACATTTCTCTTGTCCCCTTGAAATGTACAACTTACTAAGGTTGACAACCAATAAATCAAGCAATTAAAATATTAAAGTTTTATATTATGTCGTTCAAAAACAGATTATATCACATGCCAGATTTTTTTTTGAGGAGGAAATGTTCTCAAGGATCAATACCTGTGAGGAAAAGAAAGCAGTAAGATTGGGCAGAGAACTGAAATACAATATTAACAAAGGCCTCAGAAGGTAGCTCTGAGTACTCTGCAGCTGAGATGACCTTCAAAGTTGTATAATCTTGAGACAAGGTCCCTGGGCTTTTATATAACTGCATTTACCAGTTATTAGAAGTGCCCACTTCAGGGAAGGGTTAGGGCCTTAAGGTAAGAGCTCTTTCTCTGTTGAAGGTAATTCTGGAAGAGGGACTAACTATCCATTTTAGAGCCATCATCTATCCATATTCTGATGTAGCTGGGGAAATGAGTGCTTCAGTTTTAAAGGACAGCTAGGCAGTTCAATTTTGCATCCATGACCCATTGTGATATATGTTATCATAGGGGCCATGCAAAAGTACTCTAAGAGCATACAATTTAGTCTAGATCTAGGAGGATCAGGGAAGTTTCACCAAGCGATGACCTCTAAAATGAAATCTGTAGAATGAAGAGTTCGGAGAATGGATATTAGGAACTATTCATTCTTTGGTAATTTCTAAATGGTCAAAGCAAAAGAGAGCATTGAATATTGAAAAAACTGAAAAAAATATGATTGGATTTAGAGTTAGGAAAAGAACATGAGAGATGAGGACAAAGATGTAAAGGGGCTAATGTCTTCTGTACTGTGGTAAGCATTTATTCCTAAGGACTGTGTGACCTTAAGCAGATTATTCCACCTCACTGTACCTTATTTTACTGGCCTATATAATATGAAGAAAAAATTACCCACTTCCAAGGATTATGCTGAAGTGTGAGTGAGGTAACATCATGATATTAGCATTGTGCCTGGCAAGTTGTAAGTGCTCTCCCTTTTTTGTAGGAACACACAAGGCAGTGGTTAACCATAAGCAAAGAAATAATAGTTTAGACAGTTGTAATCTGGGTATACATCAGAGAGACCTCCTACCAAATATTCTCTCCCCAATCAATGATAGAAATTTTAGCACTCTTCAATATTGTGCAAAAATATTTGCCTTTGTAAAGATAGTAAGAAGATTGCAGTATAATAACATGACTTGATTCATGTTTAGGGAAATAGGGGATGGAATTTTGAATGTAGAAGAAAACATGGCCAAAAGAGGAATGATGACATCATTTAAAGACACATTTAGCAAGATTTAAAATTTAACATCCTGTCAGCCCTTGAAATGGATAAATTTGACAACATATATTATATATATTTTTTATAAATAAGAAAGTATTTTTTTGCTTATTAGTTTGACAGGAATGAAAACAATCAGCTTACTCAGTGAATGAATATGGAGGTGGGCCTACCGCTTGGGCTGGTGGGAGGATAGACTTGGAAAACCTTTCTAGAGAGCTGTTTGGCTATATATATAAAGTTCCAACAGATGTTCATACCCTTTAACCAATAAATCACATATGGAAATTCATACACAGGAAATAATCAATGATCTACACATGTTTAAGTACAAGAATATTAATCTCTTAGCATAACCAATGGACACAAACACCGGGGCAGTGGAGACTTGCCCACAGTGGGAATGGCTTGGAGTCAATTGGGGGAAAAGGAGACATATGTAAAACTTTAGGCAATAAAACATAATAAATAAATAAAAATAAAGAATATTAATCTCACTATTTACATGAGCACAAAATTGTAAAAAAAGAAAAATAACATAATGCCAAATGCTAAAAAAATAGTTACATATATTATTCACATGGAAGACTTATTAGCTAAATCCAAAGCATATTTATTACATGGTAAAATTTTTATTATATCAACTAAAAAGAAGTAGATACAACAATGTGCAGAATGAGCACACTCTTTAATGCACACACACACATGCACTCTCACACATGCACATACACACAGTTTGGGAAAGATAGCCCAAAATATTAATAATGATACTTTAGTGCATGGAAACAAGAGTGATATTACCATTTTTATTATGCTTGCCTATATATTTCAAATTTTCTAGAATGTACCTGTGGTAAGTTATAATCACAAAAACGTTATTTTTAATAGTATCAGTTTATTCATTTAGAATATTAGCAAAATTACTTCTTACCCAGATTGCAAGCCATTTTTCAATGTCTATGCCCCCAAAAGAGAATACTTCTCTAAATATGTATGATGATATCTCTCACTTCCCTCTATTTTCTAAAAAAATTAAATAATGCTTCAGATGTATTTTGGTCTTTTGGGGTGAAAGAGCTTTTAACTTAAAATATTATTTTGGCAGTATTTAACATTACTTCTACAAATATCCATGGGGGCAGTAATTTCTAAATTGTGCACTTTGTAACTATGGTACCTTTATATTGGTAGACATAATCCTTTTATATTTATAATCTATAATAATAAAAGTGTAATATGCTAATTATACCAGATGTCCTTCTGGACAACCTTCCAGACGAAGCTGGGGCTGTTAGGGAAGATGGGTTTCTGGTGCCAGAGGGAAGCCAGTGCCAGCAGCCAGGGGAAGGAAGGCCTACTCTTGCACCAATTTCATGTATTAGGCCTCTAGAAATAAATAATTAAGATGCTAGAAAGAGAGATAGAATGCATTCTATGTATGAATACAAATTTTGCACTATTCAACCTGAAATCTATCAAATCAAATGCCACATTAGTGGATCCTCCATGTAACTTAAAAGAAACTGCATATATAAAACATGTGTCAAAAGAAGTAATATATTACAAAGTGATATATGCTAAATACAATAAATGGTTTAAAGAAGTATTTAGATAAAGTAATAGATATTTAATTTGTATAACTCTTATGGAAGTATGGATAAATTAGAACATCTTTGCACCTTTTAATAAGATCCCTTTGAATAATTTGCACTTTATCTTGTTTTAAATAAATTATTATCCCATTTACATCTAGGGTAATTTAAACTTTATAGATACAAAGATCATGCCTCTTTCATTAATACATATGTCTACTCTAGTATTCAAATATTTGAATCTCAATTAGTATATTGAATTGTATTAAACTATTATTCTCTCCCAGAAGACATCCATTGAGCAGAATAATGAAGTGGTTGAATCAGTGGTAGGCCACACAAAAGTTTAGTTCAATAAGCAAGACAGAAATTTTGGTATTTGAACTCAAGACTTGCCATTAGGAAGTAAGCACAAAGCTATGTGCACACACACAAAAAAATGATATCATAAAGAATCCAGAGAACACAGCTTTTTCTCATTAAGGAATTCACTGACATTCTTGTAAAAACATGTACTCCTTTTTGGTGAATGAAACTAAAGATCTCTAGCTATAATATTTTATGGATACTTATGATCACTGGAAGATAAAAGGTCTATGTATATATCATGTAATGATGAATTAAATGAAGTTCATTAAAGATATATTTCTTTCATACTGTGAATTTGTGGGAATTGTGCAGGAACCTCCAGCTCCTTGAATACACTAAGAGCAATTGAAGCAATTGGCTTACATATGTGTTTTATGGTGATTTTATTTTTTAGATGTAGATGCCTTGAGGGTAGTATATTATACTGGCTGCCTTTCTAGACACACTATATTAACTAGCAGGATTCCAGAAGTGCATTAAAATGCAAAGTACAATATGAGTAGCAATATGTGCACTCCCCTCAGGGAGCAGATGTGCCCTCTAGCACATGTTTTTATGATCTGGTTAGAAAGCTAGAGAACAGAAAGAACCTGGAATTAACTCTTCATTAGAGAAGATGTGTAATAATGCAGAGGATGATCCATATACATGCCAAGGTGGAGAAAAAAAAACACTTCAATAAAAGTCAAATAGCACTCCTTATAAAATCTAATTCTGAAGACATTTCTTTGGGAAATGCTTTACATCAAACAAGTCTATTTTGTTTTTATGCTAGTAAATCTCATTCACCACAGTTGCAGCAGGAGAAAATAGTTTGCTAGAAACTCTCAGAGACTTATCTGCTAGATTTTTTTTTGGTACAGTCTGAGGAAATGTAAGAATTCATAAAAATGGAGCCTATTGCCTTTCTTGTCATCTAGTCCCAGTATTGTGGACATTATGAACTGAGGTTGTGAAATCTAGGTAAGGAGAATTTGTCTGGACCTGGAGAAGACCTGTGTATCATCTCTCTGATGACAATGATGGTGGGTGGTGAAGAATATGATGATAATGACATTTGTATGCTTTACCACTTATAAAGCATTTTCACATGATTTGTCTGTTTTTATCCTCATAATATATCTAAAAAGTGATTATGGCAAATGAACTATCCTCACATTAGAGATAATTCACAGATATCAGAGTGGGTTAATTATTTGCTTTAGGTCACAAAGGAATTGAAGTAATTCTGAAGTTAGAGAGATCTGAGTTTGAATTACAGTGCCCACTTATATAGTAGAATGACCGTGGCTCCTAACTTTATGTTAGTCTCTCTACCTCCAATATAAACAAAATAATATACATTATTTGTAGTGTAGCTGTGAGGATAAAATAAGACTAAATATGTCAAAGTGCCCTGAAGTAGTCAATAAAAATAAGTTCCATTTCCTTCCTTACACAGAGAGAGGTGAGGCTAGGAATCTCAGGTACAATTAGCCACAGATTGAGCTCAGAGAATCTTTCAAGTCTGAATGAATTTTTTGGTCTTCAGAGATAAGGTTCAAATTTAGGACATCTGAGTCAGGGGTGCTAGAGGACAAGTGCTTTGAGCTTTGCCTCCTTTCACATGCCCTGCTGTATGTAAGGGCAGAAAACAATTGCCAGTAGTATCCTTAAAATCTTCACACAGAGTCAATGAATAAGTATCCAGTAGTAGCCAACCATATACTGCAATTTCAGAGTGGACACTTTGGGAAACAAAGTTTTTCTCGGCCCATCCAGCTTTGGTTCTTTTCTTCATTTGATAATGAGAGTTAAGCTTAGTACATTATGTTGTTGCATGCATATCAAACATTTTTGTACAAGTTTCTAAAAGGCAAGGACAATGTATAACAGTTGTTTTATATATACAATAGCACAAAAATAACTATGAAAATGTCCTTGTGTAGTCATTTTTTTGGCATGGCTAGAGACCTTGACACTTATCCACAGTACTAAATTTGGCAATGCATTTTTATACACATCCTATATAATTAAAGAGTAATATGCAAATTGACTGTACCTCTGCTACACCATAAACCACACCCACCAGCCAATCAGGAGTGAGTCTGCAAATTAACCCCAACCAAGATGGCTGTGGCCATGGAGAGAGCAGGAAGGAGGCTTGTGTTTCCCTGGTGATGAAGGAAGCCAAGTTTTCCACATATCCTGGCCTTCAACTCAATGCCACAAAGTTTCAATTATAGAAGATAAATAAATTCAAACAAAAATGGCAGCAACCACAGAGCTGGAGAAAGCAGGAGGCTAGGGTTGCCCCTAGTGATGGAGGAAGCCAAGCTTTGCAAACCCTGGTCTGCCTTGGCTACAAAGTTTCAATTAAAGGAGATAAATAAATCACAGATACCAAGGCCTCCACTTGGGTCACTGGGGGGGCATGGCTGGCCTGCAAACCACCACAGGCCCCTCACCCAGGCTGCCCCACACCCCAAGGGAACCCCGACCCTAATCTAGGACACCCTTCAGGGCAAACCAGCTGGCCCCCATTCATGCACCAGTCCTCTATCCTATCTAATAAAAGAGGAATATGCAGATTGACCATCATTCCAACACATAAGATGGCTGCCCCCATGTGGACACAAGATAGCCAGCATGGGAGGGCAGTTGGGAGGAACTAGGCTTGCAAGGGAGGGCAGTTAGAGGTGACCAGGACTGCAGAGGAGGGAAGTTGGGGGTGACTGGGCTTGCAGAGAAAGGCAGTTGGGAAGGACCCAGGGCTGCAGGGGAGAACAGTTGAGGGGGACCAGGCCTGCAAGGGAGGGAAGTTAGGGGTGACCAGGCCTGCAAGGGAGGGCAGTTAGGGCCAAACAGGCTGGCAGAGGAGCAGTTAGGCATCAATCAGGCTGACAGGGGCATGGTTAAGGGGTGATCAGGCTGGCTGGCAGAAGCAGTTAGGGGCAATCAGGAAGGCATTCAAGTGAGCAGTTGGGAGCAAGAAGTCCTGAATTGTGAGATTGGGCCTAAATGGATTCCATTAGAATTGGACCTAAATGGGAAGTTGGACATCCCTTGAGTGGTCCTAGATGGGAGAGGGTGGAGGCTGGGCTGAGGGACACCCCCCATGCACGAATTTCATGCACATGGCCTCTAGTTTTATATATATTGTGTTAACAGAATGTGTGAAAACAATAATAGAGTATCACAAAGAGCATCATCTAGTACATTTGGTTTCATGTTCACATTTTGACACTCTGCTAATTTCTAGCTGTGTTAATGTTCTACACCTCTGTCAAAAGTAACTCATTATGCAGTCTTCAAATAGATGATAAAAATGGGATTGATTTAATTAGGAGTCTATATACAATATATGTATGTGGTTTAGGAAAAGATTGCTATTAGGATTAGAAGAGAAGGGATGACTGAAATTTCAACCTCAAATTGGGCAGTAATTTAGAATTAACTTATTTGATATAGACATCATTTAAAAGAGAAGATAAGGCCTCATGATTTCACAGGAATTTATTTTTCCACTATTTATAATAAGAAGATAGTTGAGTTTTATTAAAGAGATCCAGCTAAATAGCAAATGTTAAGTTAAGGGCTTTATAAGAAAGAGGAGAAATATTGACCAGGCATTTTCTATTATTTGAACTAAGTAGAGTTGGTTAACGAGTCTAGAAACTTTAGCAGAAATGGCAATGAATGATTTTTTTATTCTTTAAATTTACTCTTACAGTTCATATGCATCAGGATGTCTTATTGTCAACAATGCATATCAACAATGACTTCTCTTTTGCTTTTACCACTAGTAGGTTTGTATCAAGTGTTAAACATTTTAGTCAATTTAGGTCTTAAAGATTTCACATTGTGACAAATATTTATACTGGAATTGTTCTTTGCTAAAATTTGCATGCAATGAAAAGAAAGATATGTTGTTTAAGTAAGATGATAACAGAAGAATATTATTTATTTTTAAACTGTAATTATAAATGTTCCATAAAATCAACAAATTATTCATAATTTTTACTATTTTTGGAACATTCCTACACTTTTGAAAAGCTTAGGAAAGCTACAAAAATAACGTAAACAATGTTTAAAACAAATTTAATCATGAAGATTAAAAAGACTAAACTTGAATGTAAAAATGTTGGTTTTGGAGATCTAATACAAATCTATACTAATAATCTATACTAAAAAGAGAGAAATATGGTAATTTACCATCACTCTGTAATACCCACAGACAATCAGGATAGAAGATGTAAATTAGTGAGACAAAGATGGTGGTGGCCATGGAATAGGTGGGAGTCTTGGATCGCCCCTGGTGATGGAGGAAGCCAAGCTTCCCCCCTGCCTAGGCTGGCTGCCAAAGAGGGATCTGTGAGAGGTGACCATGGAGCAGGTCAGAGTGTGTGGGAAGCTTGGGTTGCCTGGGCAGGATACCAAGGGAAGGGCCTGCAAATGGCCCTCAGCTCCTCACCCAGGCTGGCCACACCACCATCAGGGTGAGGGTCTTTGCTGGGGGTCATGGCTAGCCTGCAAACAGTCATCAGCCTCTCACCCAGGCTGGTCAGAGGGTACCCTCACCCTGCAGGAGGTGTGGCCAGCCTGAAAACAGCCCTCAGCCCCTCATTCAGGCTAGCCACACCCTGCAGTGGGGACCCTCACCCCATGGGTCGTGGCTGGCCTGCAAGCTGCCCCAGCCCCTTGCCCAGGCTGGCATCATCCCCAGTGGGGTCCCTCACTCCAATGGGGGCATGGCCAGCCTACAAACCACCACAGGCCCCTCACCCAGGCTGCCCTGCCCCCAAGGGAACCCCCACCCTGATCCAGGACACCCTTCAGGGTAAACCAGGCCTCTATCTCTACTAATAAAAGGGTAATATGCTAATTAGACAGGGAGACCTGGAAGCAGACAAAGCCATGGTGGCGCGGCCAAGGTAGAGGCAGTTAGGAGCCAAGGGAGAAGGGCAGTTGTGGGTGATCAGGCCATCAATGAGGATCAGTTTGGGGGTGATCAGGCTGGTGGAGGGGGCAGTTGGGAGTGAGCAGGCTGGTGGGGATTACAAATGGGGGTAAGCATGCTGGTAGGGGGGTTAGCGGTTAGGAGCCAGCAGTCCCAGATTGTGAGAGCGATGTCCCGTGGGATCGGGCCTAAACCAGCAGTTGGACATCCCCTGAGGGGTCCCAGATTGGAGAGGGTGTGGGCCGGGCTGAGGGACATTCCCACCCCCACCCCCATGCACAAGTTTCGTGCACCAGGCCAATAGTATTTGTATATTGTGATAAAAAATGTTCTTTTCTTTTGCCGAGACCAGTTTGGCTCAGTGGATAGAGCATCGGCTTGCTGACTGAAAGGTCCCAGGTTCGATTCTGGTCGGGGGCATGTACCTTGCTTGCGGGCACATCTCCACGGTGAGGCGTACAGGAGGTGGCTGATCGATGTCTCTCTCTCATCAATGTTTCTGACTTTCTATCTCTCTCCCTTCTTCTCTGTAAAAAAATCAATAAAATATATATTTTTTAAATGTTCTTTTCTTTAAAAATGTTTTCATGTATCTACCATATAGCACCAAGAGTTACTTATGTGGATAATAAAAGGAAAAAAAAAATCACATTGCTTACCTAATCTGGGCAGCCATCAATCCTAGTGATTAAGACATTTTAAAGTAACCAAAGAGAGTTTTAAGAACCTTGATATTTCTTAAAAATGTATATTTAAAATGTGTGATTTTAAATGCTTTGTCGACAGCTCCATGTGTTCATACTCATAAGTCTTTTATTCATCATATATCTCTTCTTTTCATTGAATTTATTGGGGTGACATTGATTCAAAAACCATATAGGTTTCAAGTGTACAACTCAATAAAACATCATCTGCAGACTGCATTGTGTTCTCAT
The DNA here is from genome assembly GCA_011751065.1 of Lasiurus cinereus. Lineage (NCBI taxonomy): Eukaryota > Metazoa > Chordata > Mammalia > Chiroptera > Vespertilionidae > Lasiurus > Lasiurus cinereus. Next base: position 8,501,675 of record JAAGEH010000037.1, read on the forward strand.
CAGTCCAAGAAAACTCTTTTCATTCCCATTTTCCCACTCCTTTGCCCACCTCCACTACCTCACCCCCTTTTCCCTCTAGCTATTACCACACTATTGTCTGTGTCTATGTGTTATCTATATATGTTTTTTTCTTAATCCCTTGACATTCTTTCATCCAGTCCCCCTACCCTGAGATCTGTCAGTCTCTCCCATGTATCCATGCCTCTGTTTTTATTTTGTTCATTAGTTTATTTTGTTCATTAGATTCTGCATATTAGTGAGATCATATGGTACTTGTTACTCTCAGACAGTCTTGTTTCACTTGGCATCATACTCTCCAGGTCTATCCATGGTTTCTCAAAAGGTAAGGTTTCCTTCTTTTTCTATGGCCAAGTTGTATTTTATTGTGTAAATGTACCACAGTTTCTCTATTCACTCATTTACTGATGGGCATTTGAGCTGTTTCCAGATCTTTGGTATTGTAAACAACCCTGCAATGAACATAGGGGTGCATATATTCTTTCAAATTAGTGTTTCAGGTTTCTTCAGATATATTCCTAGAATCACTAGGTCTTAAGGAAGTTCCATTTTTTGAGGAAACTCTATACTGTTTTCCATAATGGGTGCACCAGTCTGCATTCCCACCAAAAGTCCACAAGGGTTCCCCTTTTTGCCACATCCTCTTCAGCATTTAATTGCTGATTTATTAATGAATGCCATTCTGACAGGTTTGAGGTGACTCATCATATATCTCGTAATTGTTTAGTGAATTACTTTTCAAGGTAGTATAATAATTGGAGTTAACTTTTTATCCAATATATGGCAATTGGGCAAAGTGATTAAAAATTAATAATGAAGCAGGGATTTTTTTACTATTTTTTATTATGCTAAATTCTCTCACATAAGGAATTGTTCTTGTTACTTATAATCAATCTGTGTGTAAATGTCCATATACCACTGTATATATTTTAAAAATTATACTTCCAGGACTTATTTATTTTTTAACTATAAATTTGTACCTTTTGACTATCTTTATCCATTTCACCCATCTTCTAGCCCCATCTCTTTAATAACCACCAATCTGTTCTCTATATCTATAATGTATTTGGATGTTTTAAAAAGATTCCACATATAAATGATGTTATATAGTACTAGAGGCCCAGTGCACAAAATTCGTGCACGGCTGTGGGGTGGGTGTCCCTCAGCTCAGCCTGCACTGTCTCCAATCTGGGACCCCTCGATGGATGTCTGATGCCCGCTTAGGCCCGGACATGGGATTGGGCCTAAACTGGTAGTTGGACATCCCTCTCACAATCCAGGACTGCTGGCTCCCAACTGCTTTCCCGGCTGCCTTCAAGATCAGATGCATGTTGGTCTTGACATTTTCCATAATGCAGGTTTCTTTCGGCTGCAATGCTAATTTGTATCAATAGTAGATGTTTAGACATAGTCCCATCTTCTTGCTGTCAGGTGAATGAAAGTCCTGGCTGTCAGGTGGCAAAGAGCTGTCTGACCAACAGCTGATTCTCTAAGCATGAGACTACCTCCTCCCTGCTGTCAGATGGCTATCAGGCCACTGAGAACTGTCTGACCAATGGCTGATTCTGGCTGATTCTGTGGGGGTGGGATTTCCTCCTCCCTGCTGTCAGAGTCTGGGCCAGCACAAACTGGGACATAGCATCAAGTACCCCTGTACCAAAAGACCCAGAGTCAACTCCCCGCCCACTTGTGTGTGCCTCCTGGACACAACATCCACCCTCATGGAGACAGATACTTTTAGAGGCTGGGGAGCAGTGAGGCTGGATTCGCCACTAGAGTGGGCAGATCCTGCCTCTCCCCTTGGTCCCCACAACCCCTGGCCAGCCCACAGGCCCAAACACTCCAGCCTCACTGCTCAGCCCCAGACCCTCCAGAGACAACAGAGCAGCAAGGCATGATCCACTACCGGAGTGGGCAGATCCCGCTTCTCTACTTGGTCTCTGGGACCTCTGGCTAGGCTGAGGGGACTGGGCGCTGTCATCTTGTGGCTATGGGGGCCGACATTTTTGTCATGGAGTGATGGTTAATTTGAATATTACTCTTTTATTAGATAGGATTTGTATTCCTCTCTCTGAGTTATTTCACTTAGTATAATGCTCTCAAGTGCCATCCATGTTTTTACAATTAGAAATGTTTCCTTCATTTTCCTGGCTTAATAATATTCATATATATATACATTTATATTATATTATATTATATTATATTATATTATATTATATTATACTATATTATATTATATATGTCACATTTCTTTATCTATTTATCCATTGATGGACACTTTGTTTCCATGGCTTGGCTATGTTAAATAATGTTATGATGAACATAGAGTTGAAGATGTCTTTTCAAGTTAGTGTTTCCATTTCATTCATAAAATACCCAGAATTAAAATTTCTAGGTCATATGGTAGTTATATTTTTAAATTCGTAAGAAGCATTCATACTGTTTCCCATAGTGGCTATACCAATATGCATTCCCACCAACAGTGCACAAGTGTTCTCTTTTGTCTTCATCTTTGCTCACACTTAATTCTTGTATTTTTTTATAATAACCATTCTAACAGATGTGAGATGATAACTCATTGCTGTTTATACTTGGATTTCCCTGATAATTAGTGATGTTGAGAATCTCTTCATGTACCTGCGGTCCATTTATATGTCTTCTTGGGATAAAATGTCTGTATTCAATTCTCTGCCCATTTTTTAATCAGATTTTTTTCTTACTATTGAGTTGTTTGTGTTCTTTACATATTTTGGCTGTATAATTTGCAAATATGTATCCCACTCCATAGTTTGTCTTTTCATTTTTTTGATGATTTCTTTTACTGTGCAGAATCATTTTAATTTGCTATAGTCCCACTTTATTATTTTTACTTTTCTTTGTCTTTGCTTTTGGTGTAAAATAAAAAAAAATCATCACTATGATTATAGCATGTTTTCTTCTAGAAGTTTTATAGTCTGGGGCCTTGCATTCAAGTTTTTAATTCATTTTGAGTTGATTTTTGCATATGGTGTAAGACAGTGGCCATTTCATTCTTTTACAGGTGGCTCTTCAGTTTTCCTATCACCATTTATTGAAGAGTCTTTCCATTCTCCTTGTATATTCTTAGTTGTTTTGGACCTTATAAGATTTCAAAGAAAGCAGAAGAAAAAAGAACTGGACAAGAGTTATTTGATTAGTTCATTGCAACCCAGGCTGTACTTTAGAATTTTCTGAGGAGCCTTGAAAAACAATTACTAAGGCCAGAGTTCCACCCACAGATATTTCCATTTAATTGGTATGGAGCAGGATCCATGCATAGGTATTTATTTTTAAAAGCTCCCCAGGTGACTATAATATGCAGCCAACCTAAGAAACGGTGCAAGAAGGTCATACATTAAAAGATAAATTCAACCTGTATTGATTTTCCTAGTGATGGTCCAAAAGACTTTGTCCTTCATTCTGTTTCACTCACCATTTAAAAAATTATACTTGAATAAAAACTTAAAGAATAAGATGAAATAAACTTACAAAGGATCTTAAGACCCAGACCATTGGGTTAAACTGAATATATATCCTGCATTTAGTTTAGAAAGCAATTATAGCCCAAGTGTGGCTCAATGGTTGAGCATCAACCTATGAACCAGGAGGTCATGGTTTGATTCTGGGTCAGGGCACATGCCCAGGTTGTGGGCTCAATCCCCAGTAGGGGATGTGCAGGAGACAGCCAATAAATGACACTATCTCTCTCCCTCTTCCTTCCTCTTGGAAATCAATAAAAATATATTTTAAAAGTTGAAATCTTTAAAAAAAGCAATAGTATAAGTATAGGAAATGGCAGACCATATTAACTGTCATTTCAACAGAAAAACAATTTCATTTAATGTGCCTACCCAATTGGAGTCAACCTAAGACATGAGGACTGGGGCAGGGAGATCCAGTGTTATCACAGGTTGCATTAATGAAGTATTTGATATTTGGAAAAAAAGTAGTGAGAACACTCTTGCACTTTCTGCTCATCAGATCAAGTATCTATTAGAGGGAGAACAATTGAAGAAAGTATAGGGATGTTTTTCCTGATAAAGATGATTGGAATGGAAATGAAAATGACAATATAATATTTTAAAGACACTCATACAAAAGAAGCATCAGATTTGTTTTTTTAATATATTTAATTGATTTTTCACAGAGAGGAATGGAGAGAGATAGAGTTAGAAACATTGATAAGAGAGAAGCATCGATCATCTGCCTCCTGCACACCCTTCACTGGGGATGTGCCCGCAACCAAGATACATGCCCCTGACTGGAATCAAACACAGGACCCTTCAGTCCATAGGCTGATACTCTATCCACTGAGCCAAACCAGTTTCAGCTAGATTTGTTTTTACAGTTACAAAAAGCAGAACTAGAATCAGTGGATGATAAATACAGAATGATAGAATTGGAATTGGTATATATAAATAACTTTCTAACAATTAAAGCTATCAACAGTATACTTGATGTTCTGAATGAGTGTAAACATATTTAGAAAATGAAAAGAACAACAATTCTTCCCATATATACCGATACATCCACAGAAAGCAAAGTTTTAAATATATTTAACAGATGTCACATGAAGTGGAATTTGTGGGATGTAAATGTTTAAATGGGACATGCTCAGGTACTCATAAGCCCACATGTTTCTAATGGACGTAAAACATTGTTTTTAGTAAGTTTCAATTAAGCAAATTCTAAGAGGGTTATTTTGACTTTAAACACTGACTTGCTTTACAACATTTATTTCCAATAATGATCAGATATTCCTGCAGAAAATATGTTTTCAATAGAGAATCAGCTACTGGATAGTGCTAATGTACAGACACTGTCTCTCCTTA
>JAAGEH010000037.1:8506942-8526348 GCA_011751065.1 Lasiurus cinereus
ATGAAAGAGAATCATTATTTGGCTGCCTCCTGCATGCCCCCTATTGGGGATTGAACCCGTAACAAGGGCATGTGCCCTTGATCAGAATTGAACCCAGGACCCTTCAGTCTGCAGGCCAACACTCTATCCACTGAGCCAAACTACCTAGGGCCAGACACTGTCTCTTAATAGCTAGTAATAGGATGAATAAGAATTAGAAAGATATTCAGAGTGGGTCTGAGAACCCAAATGAAAATTCTAAGTTTGTCCATATTAGTATGGATATTAGAAGAGTTTTCTTTCAAAATTGACTTTTGACTATTTTACTATTACCCTGTATATTATGAGCAGTTAATGTCTCTTTAATTTTGATATGTAGAATGGTTTGTTACTTCTCCACAGTAGAAAATGTCTCTCTCCAGATGTTTTATATATATATATATATATATATATATATATATATATATATATATGTATATATATATATATATGATTCAGAAAGCCATATTTCATAAATAAATGGTTAAATCTAAGGTTTGGGTCCATGTACTTCAAGTTTATTATCACACTCTATTGAATTAGTTCTGGATCAGCTGGATTCAGCACATAACAGTAATAAATATTTGCAAGGAAAACAAGTGATCTGGGATACCAGGAATACAAAAATTAAAAATAAAAGAGGAGAAATGTTATGCCAAGACTTAAGTACCAGAAACTGCTGAGAAATAAACTGAAATGAGCTGAGGTAATAAATAAAAGAGAAATGAGCTAAGGATCTAGACTCCAGGACTTGACGCTGGGTATGAAGCAGAAGTGAGTACGAAAGAGGAAAAATATATGATACACAGGGACCATAAACTGTCACAACCACTTAGGAACTTATAACTTGAGGGCCCATCTGGTGATGAGCTGGGATTCACACTCAGCCCTCAGGAATTTAAAGAGGTCCAGATTTGGTGTAAAAAAGGAGCCCTAACACATGGCTATTAAAAAAAAATTTCAGACACTTCTGGTTTTGATTTCTCATGTTTGGAAGTGAACACTTGGTCCTATAATAATAAATTAAAAGCTTGAACAGACTAAACAATCAACAGATTCTCTGGGATACATGAGAGGGAAAGGGTACAGGGCAAACTGCTATCCCTAAGATTGGAGAGATTGATAAGTGAATAAACAGAACATCAATTTACCATAGCAAACTCATGAGTGGAAACTGCCATGGGAGCCAGAGCTGGGATATAGAAACTGGAATTGTGATTGACAAATTGCTAAAGTTACAATGTGGGAAAGTCTGAGAGTTAAAAACTCCATGATGACAGTCATAGGGGTCCACCGAGGCTATTCATGTGTGGGAATAGGCATATATAGGACATATTTTTAAATGAATCTTTATTGTTGAAAATATTACAGATGATCCCCCTTTTTTCTCCCATTGACCCCTCTACCTCGCACCCACTCCTCCAAGGCCTTAACCACATTATTGTCTGTGTCTATGGGCTATGTATATATACATGTAAGTTCCCCAGTTAATCTTGAACCATCTCTCAATTGTTTTGTGAATCTAAAACTTCTTTAAATAAACAAAACATCCCAGAGTACATTTTTAATTATTTTATTTTAAATTTTATTTTCCAATCACAGTTGACATTCAGTATTATTTTGTATTAGTTTCAGGTTTACAGTATAGTGGTTAGAAAATCATACACTTTACCAAGTATTGATATTTTCAGTACCCACCTGGTACCACACACAGTTATTTGAATATTATTGAATATCTTCATATATATTAAACCCAGGGTCCATAACATCCAAAATGACCAAAGGCTCAACTGACCAAGGAGGCTGTGAATCAGGCCCGAAGAGAGGCCTGGAGAGAGAAACAGGGTCCAATCTGTAGCCTCTGTGGCAGCTGTTGATCAGCCCTTGCCTCTCTCTTTCACTCCAATCCTGTCCAGCAGCTGCGCTTCTCTTTCTCTTGGGCCTTCACTGGGGCTACTCATCAGCCCTGCCTCTCTGATCAGTCCTGTTGATAGTCCCGGAGATGCTAACCTGTATAGAACCTAATCTTGTTGAACTGCAAAGACAGAACCTAAGGTGAGGGCTTTAAGGGCAACAGCTGTTTGGTGTAAGGTGTAAGAAAGTGGTTCAATTTTTTTAATGACTGGTTGGAAGTATAGTGCATAGGGCTGGCTATCTGTCCAGATATTGGGATTATGTGTTTTTGTCTGCCAAGAGAACCTCCTCCTGCTGAAAAAGATTTTCCACCCCTTTAAGCAATCCTATTCTATATAATCTTTCTATACCAGTGGTTCTCAGCCTTTCTAATGTCTCAACCCTTTAAGACAGTTTCTCATGCTGTGGTGACCCCCAACCTACTTGTGTTTTCTGGTAGTCTTAGGCTCTACAGCAGCAGTTCTAACAGGGACCATAGGAAAACACAGATATTTACCTTATTGTTCATTAACAGTAGCAAAATTACAGTTTTGAAGTAGCAACAAAAGTAATTTTATGATTGGGGATCACCACAACAAGAGGAACTGTATTAAAGGATCACAGCATTAGAAAAGTTGAGAACCACTGATCTATACTAATAAAAGAGCAATATGCTAATTAGACCAAGTTGACCTGCCATCTTCTGGATATCTGACTTCCTTCCAGACAAAGCTATGGTGTTAGGAGCAAAGGTAGAGAGGGTAGTTGGGGGAGAGGGGCAACAAGGCTGGCAGGGGAGGGCAGTTGGGGGCAAGATCAGGCTGGCAAGGGAAGGCAGTTAGGGGTGACCAGGCAGGTAGGCAGAGAGGTTAGGAGCAATCAGACAGGCAGGTACAGACAGTTAGGGGTGATCAGGCAGGCAGGCAGGTGAGTGGTTAGGATGCAGCTGTCCCAGATTGTGAGAAGGATATCCACAGGGATCAGGCCTAAACCAGAGGTTGGACATGCCCTAAGGAATCCACAATTGGAGAGGGTGCAGGCTGGGCTGAGGGAACCCCCCCTCCCCTTACACAAATTTTGTGCACCGGGCCACTAGTATGTATGTATATGTATATATATATATATATATATATATATATATATATATATATATATTCCTTATCTTGTATTTTGTATAAATGTGACCATTCTGTACCTACCAATTTATACTTCTTAATCTCTTCATCTTTTCACCTAGCCCCCCAACCCTCTCCCCTCTGACAACCATCAGTTTTTTCTCTGAATCTATGAGTCTGTTCCTATTTGGGTTATTCATTTATTTTATTCTTTAGATTCTACATATAAGTAAAATCACATGGTATTTATCATTCTTGATTAAATATTTTAACCTGATATCAAACTATATATATATATATATATATATATATATATATATATATATCTCCATGGTATCATAGTGGTTATTATTGTAATACCCCCAAATTCTATGTAAACTATGAGAATTCACCATAATCATCTCTGTCTTTATTCTGCATACTAAATAGGTTATTAATTCCAACTATTTCTTTCCACAAAATACATTCTTCATCTTTTTTTGTTACTATTTCTTTCCCTCCAGTCTCTTTTCAAAATCCTGCTTCTGTTGCCCTCTCATAGGAATATAATATCATATGTTAAAAGTATGTCCATGAAATGTGTGTATCCTATATCTATATATATAAAAGCTTAAGCAACCTTCTCAAACAAAACAATTGAATGGATGACCGAACAGGCTCCATGGGTTGATCAGGCCAGCAGGAGGGGTTAGTGAGGGACAACCAAATGACTGAACAGCAAGCTGCATGGGGTGACCAGGCTGGCAGAGTGTGACACTTAAGGGCAACCAGACTAGCAGAGGGGGGCAGTTAGGAGCAACCAGGCTGGCAGATGGGGGCAGTTAGGGGAAACAAGGCCAGCAGAGAGGGAAAATGAGGGGCAACCAGGCCAGCAGAGGGGGCAGAGGGGTCAGTTAGGGGCAATCAGGCAAGCAGGCAGGTGAGCAGTTAGGAGTCAGTGATCCAGGATTGTGAGAGGAAAATCCAATGGCTGGTTAGGTCTAAAATAGCAGTTAGATATCCCCTGAGGGTTCCCAATTGGAGAGGGTGCAGGCTGGGCTTAGGAGACCACCCTCTCCCTGATGCATGTATTTTCATAAATCCAGCATATATTAAAGGGGTGAGAATTATAATGCTTTATTCTTTTAAAGTAGTTTTATATCCATCATATTGTTCGATACATCCTATGAAGTAGGACATATTTTATTTTCTTTCTTAAATGATTGATTTTTCAAAAACACTGAGATACCTATATATTTAAATGAACTACCCATAGGCATACAGCAAATAAAGGAGAGCATCAAGGCTAGTATCCAAATCTTTTTACGTATTTCTAATCCAGTGCTTTGCCTGCAATGCCATGCTGAATTTTACTTATAATTGCAGATACCTAATGTCTCATTATTTTGTAAATATGATAAACCAACAAAACTAGATTTGGAGGTAAAGGATCAGGAACAGAAGCTATTTCTTACAATTGAGAATCTTAGGGGCTCCCTAACTTTCCTCTTGTAGACATAGAATTAATGATGTTGAATGACAGTACCAGAGTTACCAATGAACTTCATATGAATTGCTTGATTTTTGAAGCATTTTATATCATTATTATTAAGCTGCTTGTGGTGAGATTAAGACATCCCTGCTGTCTCATGAAATCAATCAGTTTATACTATCTAATTTTTAAAACCCTGTGGAAAGGGAAAATGTCAGGACCCCAGTCACTCACAATGGTCTAATTCATAGTCAAGCTCTTCAAGTGTATGACCTATTTGCCCTCAGAAGTGATGAGGTGAGTATGCATGATCAAAGAAGCATTGCTGCACTGAAATCATTTCAATGGCAGTCTCCTTTTGATCTTTTTATGTTTTTAGTGTGCACTTCGTCAAGAATGAGTTAAAGAGACAAAGCCAATATATGGGTTCCCTCCTTCACCTCTCTTATTTTTCACTTATACTCCATTTTTCATAAAGGGATTCATTTTTATTTTATTTTTAGCTAAATAATGCAAAACTAGTGACTAAAATCTGAAAACAGCACTATTAATGATTCTACCCTTGAATTCTCCTTATTTGCATGTGACAGAATGATATCTCTGAAGAATTTCAGCCTCCTATTCTAACACAACTCTCAAAGAATTTCCTTGTTTGCTAATCATTCTAGCATAAAAACATAATAATTATATACCTTAGGTTCCATTTTCTAAGAGATCATATTGCATCTCTACTACTTATTACAAAATTTATTTCACCACCAAGCATCCTATATTGGTGGGCTGAGATTTGGAAATAACCTTAAATACTGCAACATTCATGCACATTGGCTTTCAATGTCCTTCTATAATATATTTGATGTGAGACTTAAGTAAATGCAGTGTTTTAAATTGATACGAATGACTGCAAAATGTTTTGAAATCAATGATCATAACAAATATAACTCTCTAGTGCAAGTTATAGAGCTGGATAAGATAGCTTAATGGCATTAGCAACAGATGCTCAATAGCCAGATTCCCCAAATCTACCATGCACAAGCAGTGTCAGTGGAATACAGCAAAGACAGAAAGTTAAATAGGATCCTATGTCATAATATAATATCCAAAATGCCCAACTATTAATAAAAATATCACTTAGACTAAAATAAAAACTTTAATGAGACAAGACTATCAATACATACCAGCACATAGATGACAGAAATATTGTCATTATCTGATAAGTTTAAAACAATTATCACAAAAATGCTTCAATTAGCAAAGATGAACGTACTGAGATTTTTTTCACTGAGTTTTAGAGAATAGAAAGAGGGTGTGGCTGAAAGAGAATATAATGAAATAATGGCCAAAATTTCTCAAATTTGCATAAGACAGAAACCTACAAATTATAGAAGTTGAATGAACCTTCAATGGGATACATCCAAAAAAAAATCCATGTCAAGAAAAATCATAGTCAAACTTCTAAAAACCAAAGATAAAAATAAAAATCTTGAAAGTATAAAAATTAAATTTTCCCTACAGTTCAAAGCTAATTCAAATGATGGCATATTTACCATCTGACAGGATGGAGGCCAGAATGGGCAGCACAGAAAGTGCTGAAAGAAAAATAACTGTTAGCTAAAAACTCTACAGGTTGGAGCAAAAGCAGGTTTACAGTTGTTTGTATGAAAAATAATACAATAACTAATAAGAAATAATATAAAAATAAACTGTTTCACATATTCACAACTGTAAACCTACTCTTGCCATAACCTGTATATTCAGCAAAGATATCCTTCAACAATGAAGAAAAATCTCAGATAAAGGTAAATTAAGAGAATGTATTGCCAGCAGATCTACATCTTAAAGCATCAATAAAGAACATGCTTGAAACAGAAGAAAAAAAATGGTTAAGGGAGCCAAGACTGGTTTGGCTCAGTGGATAGAGCATCAGCTTGCAGACTGAAAGGTCCCAGGTTCGATTTCGGTTGGGGCCATGTACCTTGCTTGCGGGCACATCTCCACTGTGGGGCGTGCAGGAGGTGGCTGATCGATGTCTCTCTCTCATCGATGTTTCTGACTTTCTATCTCTCTCCCTTCCTCTCTGTAAAAAATCAATAAAATATATTTAAAAAATGGTTAAGGGAACCTTGGAACATGTGAAATAAAGAAAATAACAGAAACAGTAAAAATAGGGGCATATGCAATAGACTTCCTCCTCTTGCATTTTCTAAGATATATCTTATGGTTGAAGCAAACATCATAACACTGTCTAATGTAATTCTAAATGTATTAGATGAAGTATTTAAGTAACATATTATAAATGAGGGAGGATAGAGTAGAATAAAGAGAAATAAGTATTCTGTACATCACTCAAACTGGTAAGATGTCAATACCAGTAACTATAATACAGTATGTATGTATATTGTACTACCTAGAACAACCATGAAGAATTATATTAAATGTAAATGGTGTAACTACAACAATTAAAATGTAGAGATTGGCAGTGTCTATAAGAAAACATAACCCAACTACATGCTTTTTATCAAAAACTCACCTCAAACACAACAATATGGTTAATGCTATATATGAAATGTTTGTTTCCCCAAATTCATATATTGAAATCTAACTCCCAGCTTGATATTATTTGGAATTGGGTTATTAGGTGGTGATTAGGTTATGAGAATAGAGCCAACATGAGTGAGATTAGTGTCCTTATAACAGGAGCACCCAGGAAGCTCCCTTATCCCTTTTATCATGTGAAGACAGCAAAAAATAAAAACCAGGAAATAGGCCTTCACCAGACATCAGTTCTACCAGTGCCTTGATCTTTGACTCCCTAGACTGCAGAATTTTGAGAAATGTCTATTTTTTAAGCCACCTACTCTATGATTCTTTTGTTAAAACAAGCTAAGACAGTAGTTTAAAACCAGTAATACTATTTAAACACTAATCAAAAGAAAATTGTAGTAGCTTTATTAATAGCAAACAAAATATATTTCTGAACAAAGAAAATTATCAGAGACAGAGAGCAACATCATATAAAGCCTAAGGGTCAATTCCTAAGAAGATATAACTATCATAATGTATATATGCCCCAAACATCAGAAATGTAAAACATGTGAAGCAATACCTGTTAAAAATGAATGGATAAATAGAAAACATCTACAAATATGATTGGAGAAATTTCCACCTCTTTCTCAGGAATTAATAGAATTACAAGATGGAAAATCAGTAAGGATATTGAACTTAAAAACATCCAATTATAGGATCTAATTGAAATAGCAAAAGAGCAAAATAAACATTTTTTAAGCATCCATGTAACATTTTCTAAGGGAGACCATCTGCTGGCTGGGCCATAAAACAAATCTCAACAAATTTAAAATAACAAATCCTATCAAGTATGCAGAAATAATTAAAAATGTAACAAAAAATCCAAATAACTGGCAACTTAACAATACACTACTAAATAATTAGTGGGTCAAAGAGAAAGACTTAAGAGAAATCAAAACTCCATTGAAGTTCATGCCAGTAAAATTATAACATGCCAATGATTTTGAAACAGAGCAAAAGAGTACTAAGAAGGATACTTCTATCACTAAATGTTTACACTAGAGAAAAGAATAATTACAAATCATAACCTAAACTCCCACCTTAAGAAACAAAAAAGAGAAGAGTTAAAATAAATAAATAAATAATAAATAAGTACATAAATACATTTAAAGCAAACAATAGAAAGAAAATAAATATGAGAGCAGAAATAAATAACATCCTATCTAATATAAGAGTAATATGAAAATTGACCATCACTCACACACACAAGATAGAAGCCCCCATGTGGTCAAAGATGGCAGCCACAAGATGGCCAGCACTAGTGGTGGGGGGGGGGGGCAGTTGGGAGGGATCAGGTTTGTAAGGGAGGGCAGTTGGGGAGGACCCAGGGCTGCAAGGGAGGACAGCTGGGGGGGGAGCAACCAGGCCTGCAGAGGAGGGCAGTTAGGGGTGGCCAGGCTGGCAGGGGATCACAGTTAGGGGAAATCATTCCATCAGGGGAATAGTTAGGCATTGTTCAGGTTGGCAGGAAGAAGTGGGTAGGGGCAATCAGGCAGGCAGGTAGGCAAGTGATTGGAAGCCAGCAGTCCTGGAATGGGAACCATCGGGATCGGGCCTAAACTGGCAGTTGGACATCCCTCAAAGGGTCCCAAATTGGAGAGGGTGCAGGCTGGGCTGAGAGACACACACCCCCATGCACGAATTTCATGCACTCAGTCTCTAGTTTAAAACAATGTTCTTTTACAGACTGACAACTGTCAGAGGGGAGTCATGGCTGTGGAGGTTGGATGAAAAAGGTAAAGGGATGAAGAATAGAACAGAAAAACAAAAATCTCATAGACACAGGCAACAGTATGGTGACTGCCAGAGAGAATAGAGGGTGGGTAAGGTGGAGGAGAGACAAATGAGGATAAATGTTGATGGAAAGAGACCTGACTTGGGGTTATGAACACACAATACTATATACAGGTGATGTATTACAGAATTGTGCATCTGAAATCTATATAATTGTATTAACCAGTGTCATCTTAATAAATTCAATTTAAAAATCTTCTTTTTAGTATATATAGAGTAGGGCAAAGGTAGGTTTACAATTGCAAGTATGAAAAACACAGTTTATTCTTGCATTATTATTTATTGTTGTATTATGAACAACTGTAAACCTACTTTTGCTGAAACTAATTCTGCTAATATTCTACTAAAGAGATCTCAGCAACTAACTTACTTTTCAATATAACTTTTATATAGATAACTCATATGTCTAGATTTTTAACATAGCGATTTCTCTCATGGTTTAGACCCATTGAGGCAACTGCCTATTGGTTATCTCCCTCGGCTAGTCTGATTTGACACAATATGTCAGAAATTGAATTAATTACCTTTCTACTAAATCTGAGGTCCCCTCTTTGGTATTTCATATCTTGGTGAATGGTACCCAATTGCCCTAATTTGAAACCTGGGACTGCTTCTTGACTACTGCATTTATACCATAAAGTAATGATGAATTCTTACTAATTTTACCTCAATTATAGCTCTTGAGTCAGTTCATTCTCTATCTCCACTGTAAACACTTTAGATAAGACCAAGTGCTCTTATCTGTTGTAATGTCTGCCTTGAACATTGACACTCCTTCAGTATATTTCAACAGTGATGCTATAAGAGTCTTTATAAAACTTAAGACTAATCACTTTAACTCCCTACTTAAAATAGTTTAGTGCCTCTCTATGGATCACAGGATGAAATACAAACTCCTTAACTTTTGTTAAAGGCACTTATGCTCTGCTTGTGCCTGTTCCTCCATGTTAATTTTATTCTCATCTAAGTCTTTACTATTTTTCTAGGTAAGAGTCTTTTGTGCCTATGAGTCTTTTCATTTATGAGTCTTTTCATAACTATTCCTTCTCTGAGAAGGTGTCTTCTCTGTTCAACTCTGCCCCAGCCAGCATTTGCCAGTTCTTCATTCTCTAACACTGATCTTATTAGCTGACTCCCGTATCTCTCTAGGCTAGTCTAGGTTAAGTGCTCCCTCATTTTCCTACTGTAACACCTTTGAATTATCTTTGTCATATCACTGTGAACTACTTGAACACCAGAACTTATTTTCATAGATATATCAGATTTTCATCTCTATCAGCTTGCTGCAGTGAGAAGGTTATTTCATTAACATAAATTCCTTTATTTCTAATGTGGGGATGCAATGTTACATAAGAATATTATAAGGAGTGAGATAATGCATGTAAAAACATTTAGTACAGAGTCTTACACATTTAATTATCAGTACATTTTTCTTATTAATGATGTAATTATGAGCAGCAGTAGTAATAGTATTCACTCCATACTTAGTCTCTGGTGCATAATGACAATTTGTTTAATATTTACTGAGTGAATATGTAATTCTATTTTGTTGAAGTAATTTTATAAATAAAGAGATTTTGTGCTTTTTCAAAACTGAACATTTTACCCTGTTTTATTGGTTTCAGACAAGCAAATATTTGTGCAGAACTTGGGTCTTTGGCTCTATCTGTGATTTGTTTCTCTTTGTGGAAAATTCCATCTTTGAGCATATTACCTTATTTTGTGCTGGATTGTTTGTTAGTTAATAAGAACAAAAACAGAAAAAAAACTTCAAAACTAATGGTTGTATTTTCACATTTTCAATATATTAAAAATTAATGAGTTCTGCACCATATGTGGTATAGATAAATGCAATATTTCAATTCTCCCACTACTACATAAAAATACAACTAAACTACAGAACAACCATTATTGAGAACTACTTGAAATATGGTTGAACAGAAGTCTTACAGCTAAGGGTATAAAGAAGAAGGCACAGCAAGACTGGTGGGAGAGACAGAGAAGAGGAACAAACTAATTCCAAACCCATTTGTGGCTGTTAAAAATTGGGAGGAATATCTCAGATGTGAAAGTCCCCCCAAGGAGCAAGGGGTCTCATCCCCATACCAGGCTCCCAAGCCCAGGGTTCTGGCTTTAAAAACAAGCTTGGATTGTGGCTAAGATGGAGGACTTCTGGATTCCCAAGCATTCCACTAAAATGAACTGTACATGGACTCACTTAGACTCACTCCCTCTGAGCTCCAGCTCTGAGATAGGAGCTTGAAGAGTACCGCAGACATACAAGGAGGAATTAAATTGTCTGGCATGATAGAAAGAGCTATAGGGGCAACTTTCTCCCAGACAGAAGTGCTGGAAGAGATCATTGTTCCTTTCTGAGCACCCCCTCAACTCCAGACCATCAACCTAGTTAATAATGTCCTCCTCATCCTGGTGATATCCTGAGACTCTGCCCCATCCAACTTGTGGGTCCACCTGAGCCTTTCTAGTGTTGTTGTTTTTTTTGTTCTTTATATACATACATATATATATATATATATATACACACACACACACACAAATGGCCTCTCTTGGCTCATGTTTCAGACTTTTTAAAAAATCTCTCTCAAAAAAAAAAAAAACTAACTTCTGGTCTCAGCATGCCCCCTACCTCTCGCTAAGTGTCCCCAGGCCTGGCAATAGTGGCAACTACCCTTGGTTTGCAGCTTGGCCTCTCCTGGGCACCTCAAAACCCAGCACAGTGATAGCCATCAGCAGATTACTTTATGGCTCATGCAGGATAGACCCAGGTAGGGCAAAGGTGGAGGATGACTTTAGCCTGCACTTCCTGGGAGGCTCGAGCAACAATCCAACTGGTGGACAGCTTCAGATCATATTGAAGCACCACCCAACCACCTCCACAAATAACACACTCAAGGAGTAGACTGAGCAGAAATAAATCGTGCTCTGTGGGCTTTGCCCTTATACAGAAGATTTTCTATAGTGGTTGCAGTCACTCCTTGAAGTCAATCAGTGTGTGGATAAATCAAAGATACATAATAATTAAAATAGCAAAGGATAAAGACAAAAAGAGAATCTTACAAACAACAAGATAAAGGCAGTATCTCTATTTACTTAGAGATACTTAAGACTAATCACTCCGTTTATTTATTTGGAAATAAACAAACAAATTGAGGTAGAAATACTTATATCAGACAAAACAGACTTTAAAAGAAAGCTATATGACAAGAGACAAAGAAGGGACCACAATTCTACATCTGGGTATTTATCTAAAGAAACCCAAAACACTAAAGCAAAAAGACATAAAAGTTGGGGGCAAGCCGAAACCGGTTTGGCTCAGTGGATAGAGTATTGGCCTGCCGACTGAAAGGTCCCAGCTTCGATCCCGGTCTAGGGCAAGTACCTTGGTTGCGGGCACACCCCAGTAGGGGGTGTGCAAGAGGCAGCTGATCGATGTCTCTCTCTCAATGTTTCTAGCTCTATATCTCTCTCCCTTCCTCTTTGTAAAAAAATCAATAAAATATATATTTTTAAATGTTGGGGGCAAAAGTAGGTTTATAGATGTGAATATGTGAAACAGAGTTTATTCTTGTATTATTATTTATTAATTATTGCATTATTTTTTGTTTTATGTTCCATATGAACAACTGTAGACCTACTTCTGCTCTATCCTGTACACATTTCCATAAAAAGGAATGAAATCTTGCCATTTGCAACAACATGGGCAAAATTAGAGAGTATTGTACTAAGTGAATAATTCAGACAGAGGAAGACAAATGCCATAAGATTTCACTTATACAGTATGTGGAATCTAAAAAACCAAATAAACAAGCAAGCAGAAAAGAAACAGACTCATAGATACAGAGGACATTTTGACTGCTGCTACATGGGAGGATGTTGGGGAGATGAATGAAAAAGGGAAAAGGATTAAGAAGTACAAATAGTTACAGAATAGTCATGGGGATATAAATTCAAAAATATTTTAATAACTATGCATGGTGTCAGAGGATTGTAGATTTATTGGAATAATCACTTAGTAAGTTAAATAATGTCAAATCACTGGGTTTTACATCTGAAACTAACATAATATTATTTCTCAACTATAATGGAAAAATAAAAATTATTTAAAGTAAAAATAGAAGTCATATAGTTCTAACTTGGATCTACATAAAGAAAGGAACAACATTGAAGAAGAAGGAATAAATGGGAGTAAAATAAAAATTTTTATTTATTCTTAATTGATCTAAGAGATAACAATATGTTCAAAAGAATAATAGCAGCAATGTATTTGGATATGTATGCATATTGCTATGATCTGAATGTTTCTGTCCCCTCAAAATTTATATATTAAAATGTTAACCTCCAAGGTGATTATATTAGAAGACGAGGATGTTAGGAGCAGGAAGGGTCACAAGGACAGGGCCCTCATGATTATTAGTCACCTTATAAAAGAGACCCCATAGACCTCCTTAATCCCTTGCACACTGTGAGAATATGAGTTGGGAGTCTTCAACAGGGGAGAAGGCCCTTACGAGAACCTGACCATGATGATTGATTGGACTTCCAGAACTATGAGCAATAAATTTATGCTACTTATAAGAAACTCAGGCAATGGTGTTTTGCTATAGTAGCCTGGACAGACTAAGACACATTCACTCATATAATACACACACACACACACACACACACACACACACACTAGAGGCTCGATGCATGAAATTCATGCACTCGAAGCGGGGTGTTCCTCAGCCCAGCCTGTGCCCTCTTTCAGTCCAGGAGCTCTCAGGGAATGTCCGACTGATGGCTTAGGCCTGCTTTTCTGTGTCTTGTGGCTAAGCAGTGCTCCCCATGTGGGAGTTCACTGCCCCCTGGTGGAAAGTGTGTGTCATAGTGACTGCTTGTTCCACTGTTTGGTCGATATGCATAGTACCCTTTTATTACACACACACACACACACACACACACACACACACTAGAGGCCCAGTGCACAAAATTTGTGAATGGGGGATGGTGTCCTTAAGCCCATCCTGCTCCCTCTCTAATCTGGGACCCCTTGAGGGATGTCCAACTGCCCATTCAGGCCCGATCTAAGTAGGATTGGGCCAAAATGGGCAGTCAGACATTCCTCTCACAATGCAGGACTGCTGACTCCCAACTGCTCACCTGTCTTCCTTCCTGATTGCCCCTAACTGCTTCTGCCTGCCAGTCTGATCACTCCTAACCACTCCCCTGCCAGCCTGATTGATGCTTATCTGCTACCCTGGCAGCTTGTTTGCCCCTAACTGCCATCCCCTGTGGGCCTGGTCACCCTTAACTGCCCTCCCCTGCAGGCCTGGGTTCCCCCCAACTGCCCTTCCCTGCAGGCCTGGTCACCCCCAACTTCCCTCCTCTACTGGTCTGGTCACCCCTAACTCCCCTCCCCTGCAGGCTTGATCACCCATAACTGCCTTCCCTTGCAGGCCTGGTTCCTCCCAACTGCCCTCCTCCCCTGCTGGCCTTCTTGTGGTGGCCACATAAGGGCAGGATCTTTTGGTCACATGGGGGCAGTCATCTTGTATGTTGGAGTGATGGTCAATCTGCATATTACTCTTTTATTAGATAGGATAGAGGCCTGCTGCACTGGTGGGGGCCAACTGGTTTGCCCTGAAGGGTGTCCTGGATCAGGGTGGGTGTCCCCTTGGAGCATGGGGTGGCCTTGTGAGGGGCCTGTGGTGGTTTGAAGGCCCACCATGCCCCCTGGTGACCCAATCAGAGGCCCTGGTATCTTCTACAATTGAAACTTCGTAGCCTAGAACAGAATCAAGCCTTCTGTTCACACAGCCATTGAAACTTTGTTGCCTTAGTGGAGGCCTTGGTGGGACAGGCTTTGTGGAAAGCTTGGCTTCCTCCATTGCCAGGGGAAACCCAGGCCTCTCCCCTACTCTCGCTGTAGCCGTAGGCATCTTGATTGGGTTACTTTGCATACTTGCTCTGATTGGGTGGTGGGGGTGGCTGGTGGGCATGGCTTTTGAGTGTAGTGGAGGTACAGTCAATTTGCATATTATTTTTTATTAGATAGGATGGATATACACAAACACACACTCACACACACACACACACACACACATATATATATATATACTAGAGGCCCAGTGCATGAAATTCATGCATGAGGGGGATGTCACTCAGCCCAGCCTGCAGCCTCTCACAATCTGGGACCCTTTGGTTAGTGTTCCTAGGTCTGGCCAGTGATCAGTGTGTATTGGGGGACTTTTCTTCCTTTGGCTGCCGGCAGCTGGCTCTGCCCCCACTACTGCCACTGCTTGCCATCTGTGCAGTGCTTCCTGTGTGGGAAGCAGGCATGGGGTATGATCCCTTGACTGGCCAGAACCTCCCTCTGCAGGGTGATTGCTGGCTGGCCTCACACACCCACCACAGTGTCTCTAGCCAATGGCCTGGGCCTCCCTTTGTGGGGCGATAGATTGTGGGGACCCCAGATTGATCACTCTACAGAGAGCAGCACCACTCCCCTACCACAACACAATAAACCAGGTGTCCTGGGCCTCCCTTTGAGGGGTGATTATGGGACAATGGCGGGGTCCCCCGATGCACCTGTTTTGGCTGGTCTGACATCCATGTATGTCACAATGTGGTTGTCCAGGCAGTCATTCAGCTGTTTGGTTGATTTGCTTATTACACTTTTATTATTATACTAGAGGCCCCGTGCATGAAGTCATCCACAGGGGAGTTCCTCAGCCCGGCCTGCACCCCTTCGCAATCTGGGATCCCTTTGGGGATGTGTGACTGCCGGTTTAGGCCTGATCCCACAGGAATCCCTGCAGTATTGTGCCTAAACCGGCAGTTGGACATCCCTTTCACAATCCAGTACCCACTGGCTCCTAACTGCTGGCCTGCTTGCCTGCCTGATTGCCTCTAACAGCCTTGCCTGGCTGCCTGAACTCCCCTAACCATCTGTGCCTGCCTGTCCGGTCGCCCCTAAACACCTCAGCCGGCCTGCCTGCCTGATCACCCCTGTTTTCCTGCCTTCCCAATCTCCCCTAACCTCCTCTGCCTCAGCCCCTGCCATTGCAGCTTCAAAGGGAAGGATGTCTGGAATGATGTCCAGAAGGTCATTCAGCTGTCTGGTCTAATTAGCATATTGCACTTTTATTATATACACCAACAGATTACCTAAGTATATAATACAGATCTAAATGTAGAACTAAATAGCAATACAATGTTAGTAGAAGACTTCAATACCCATTTTCAATAATGGATGCATTTAGACAGAATGAGACAGAATGAAGTAAGGAAACAGTGGATTTGAATCACATGCTAGATCAAATAATCCTAACAGCATTTCACACAATGGCAGCAAAATACACATTCTTCTCAAGAACACAAGGAACATTTCAGATAACAGAACACATCTTAGATTACAAAACAAGTCTTAAATTTGGTTGAAGTCACACCAAGTGTCTTTTCTGGTATAAAAGTAGAAATAAATGAAATAAGAGAAATTGAAAAATTCAAAAATATGTGGAAATTAAACAGCATATTACTAAATAACCAATGGACCAAAAAGAAATTAAAATATCAGCTCTCTGGGCTGACATCTTGGTGAGGCAGCAGCAGTGCCCTACTGTCCGAGTCCCGCAATGGTAGTATCTATATAGGACAACAACAAAAAGATGCTGGAAGGTCAGCCAAGAAAGAGAAAGACCCGGTGAACAAGGTGGGGGGAAAGACAAAAAATAAGAGGTCCAAAGGCAAAGTTCAGGACAAGCTTAATGACTCGGTCTTCTTTTGTTAAAGCCACATATGACAAATTCTGTAAGGAAGTTCCCAGGAACAAACATATAACATCAGCTGTGGTTTCCAAGTGATTGAAGATTTGTGGCTCCTTGCAGGGCAGCCCTTCAGGAGCTCCTCAGTAAAGAATTTATTAAACTAGTCTCAAAGCACAGATCTCAAGTGATTTATAACAGAAACATCAAAGGTAGGGATGCCCCACCTGCTAGAGAAGATGCATGAACAATAGGTCTCACCAGCTATACATTTTGAAAAGTAAAACTTTATTTAAAAAATCATAAAGTATCTTTTAAAATTATTGAAATTATTTGGGTAACATTGGTTAATTGAATTATATAGGTTTCAAGTGCATAATTATATAATACATTATCTATATATTGTATTGTATTCACTGTGGAGGGGCAAGGACCAGACTGCGTTTCCCCATAAAGAATGAATCAGGGTCAGGGTGACGTCAGGCCTGGAGGCAGAAGGAATGGGGGGTTTGTTCCCAGTTGACATCCTGTGACATAGAACAGAACACCAGGTGCCTGAAGGCACCCCTGGCCTTGAGAAGCCATAAAGTTTGACAAACAGCTCCTGCAAGGACAACCGTTATCTAGACTGCTTACTTGCATAACCAAAAAGCTTAGACAAAGAGTCAGTATATGCAATTTAGTAATGCTTATCCAAGTAAAATTTGCCAAGTCCTCCTGCGCTGAGGATAAAAGGCACTTGCTGCAGAAGTTCGGGGCTCTCGTGCTTCCCTGCTGTGTCAGTGGAACCGGGAGCCTGGACTCGAGTTTGTAATAAAGGCTTCCTAAATTTTCTAATTGGCTGGCTGGTGGTCGTCTGTAGCCGGTCGCCCCATTACATTCACCATCCAAACTCAAGTTGCTTTCCTTCATCATTTATTCCTTTACCATCTTCTATCTGACCCAACCCCCTTTCCATATTATAATCAGCTTACCATTGTCTATGCATCTTTTTTTTTTTGCTTAAACCCTTCATGTTTTTCACTCAGACCCCAATACCCACCTGTCTGACAGCACTCTGGGGTCAGTCTGTTGTTTGTTTCTATGAGTCTGTTTCTATTTTGTTTGTTTGCTTATTTTGTTCATTAGGTTCCACACATAAGTGAAATCATATAGTGTCTGTCTTTCTCTAACTGGCTTATTCCACTTGTGCAATACTCTCCAGGTCCATATATGCTATTACAAAAGGTAAGATTTCTTTCTTTTTTATGGCCAAGTAATATTCTATTATGAAATGTCCCACAGCTTTTTTATCCACTCATCTGCTGATAGGCACTTGACCTGCTTCCAAATCTTGGCTACTATAAATAACACTGCAATGAACATAGAGGTGCATATATTATTTTAAATTAGAGTTTTGGGTTTCTTGAGATACTAGTGGCCCGATGCACAAAATGTATGCATAGGAGGGGGATGTTTCCTCAGCTTAGCCTGTACCCTCTCCAATCAGGGACCCCTTGAAGGATGTCTGACTGCCAATTTAGGCCAAATCCCTCTTGCAATCTGGGACCACTGCCTCCTAAATAATAAAATGCCCACCTGCCTGATTTCCCCTAACCACTCTGCCTGCCTGATTGCCCCTTAACCTTTCTTCCTGCCTTACTGATCTAACCGTTAACAGCTTCCCCTGCCAACCTGATTGCCTCTAACTGCTTCTGTCTGCCTGATCGCTGGAGTCCAGGGTGCAGGCAAATGGAATTCCTGGCTGAGGGACCATGGATCACAAGCTATCCAACATCCGATTCTGCTATGAATGGGGCTCCCTCCTCCCTCCTGTCAGGGTCTAATTTGAAGACCAGCCACACCCCTGATTGTGCAAGACCCAGAGCTTCACCATGCCCTGGCCAGGGCCCACAGCCCCCTCGTTAGTCAGGACTGGGTCGCCAGGGTGCCCCCAGCATCCCAAGGCCCACAGCCCCTTTGGCAGTCTGTGGGAGGCAAGGGGAAGGGACCAAGACGTCAGCAGTTCAGCCCACTCACCAGTCCCCACCCACCTGAGCTTGCATTCAGTCATCCGTTTGGTTGTTTTGGACATTATGGACCCTGGCTCTTTATACATATAGATACTACTATAATGAATTGTTGGATCATGAGGCAGTTCCATTTTTATTTTTTGAGGAAATGTTCCATAGTTGTTGCACCAATCTACAGTCTCACTAACAGTCCATGAGGGTTCCTTTTTCTTCACATCCTTGCCAACACTTGTTTGTTGATTTATTGATGATATCTATTCTGATAGGTTTGAGGTGATATATCATTCTGGTTTTAAATTGCATTTCTCTGATGGTTAGTGATGTTGAGCATCTGTTCATATGTCTATCAGCCATCTGTATGTCCTCTTTGGAGAAGTGTCTATTCAGGCCCTTTGCCAATTTTTAATTTAATATTTTTTTTGTATTGAATATGTTCTCTTTTACAGTGGATGATTGTCTTTTCATTTTGTTGATGGTTTCCTTTGCTATGAAAAATCATTTTAGTTTAATGTAACCCCATTTGTCTATTTTTTTATTTTGTTTCCCTTGTCCAAGGAGATATATCAGAAAAAAAATATTACTAAGAGAAACATCTGAGATTTTACTTGCTGTGTTTTCCTCTAGGATTTTTATGGTTTTAAGTTTTACATTTAAGTCTTTAATCCATCTTCAGTTTATTCTTTTGCATGGTGAAAGAAGGTGGTCTAATTTCTCTCTCTCTCTCTCTCTCTCTCTCTCTCTCTCTCTCTCTCTC
>JAAGEH010000037.1:8526448-8656312 GCA_011751065.1 Lasiurus cinereus
TCTCTCTCTCTCTCTCTCTCTCTCTCTCTCTCTCTCTCTCTCTCTCATCTATCTTGTCTGATTATCCACCCACCATTTGTTGAATAGACTGCCTTTACCCCATTGTATGTTCTTGCCTCTATTGTCAAATATTAATTGACCATAAACACTTGGGTTTATTTCTGGACTCTCTATTCTTTCCATTGATCTGTATGTCTGCTTTTCTCCAGTATCATGCTGTTTTGATTACTATCACTTGGTAGTATAGTTTGATATCAGGTAGCTTGATTCCTCCAACTTTGTTCTTACACCAGATTGTTGTAGCTATTCAGGGTCTCTTGTGGTTTCATATACATTTTTGGAATATTTGTTCTAGTTCTGTGAATTATGCCATTGGTATAATAATAGTAATTGAGTTGAATCTATAGGTTATTTTGGGTATTATGGACATTTTAATGAAGCTAATTCTTCCAATCCATGAACACAGTGTATGTTTCCACTTATTTACATCTTAAATTTCATTCTTCAGTGTCTTATAATTTTCTGAATGTAGGTATTTTACATACTTGTTAAATTTATTCCTAGGTATTTTATGTTTTGATGCAATTGTAATTGAGATTACTTTTTTAGTTTCCCTTTCTGACACTTCTTTATTGGTGTATAAAAATGCAACTGATATTGGATATTTATTATTGTATTCTTCTACTTTACTGAATTCATTTATCATTTCTATAAAGTTTTTGTGGAATCTTTAGGGTTCTCTCTAAACAGTATCATATCATCTACAAACAGTGACAGTTTTACCTCTTCCTTTTCAATATGGTTGGCTTTTATTTCTTCTGCTTGTCTGCTATGACTAGGGATTCCAGTAGTATTTTGAATAAGAATGGTGAAAGCAAACATCTCTGTCTTGTTTCTGATCTTAAGGAAAATGCTTTTAGCTTTTTGCCCAAGTTATTTAATAAAACCATAATAAGCAAATTGACTGCATGGAGGAAGGACCTGTCACTATGATGCACAATTACCATCAAGGGGCAGATGCTCAATGCACAAGAAGCACTGCTCAACCAGAACCTGGGCTCATAGATGGCAAGCACACAGTTGGTGACAGGAGCCTCTCTCTCCTTTTTTTTTTTTTTTTTGTCTTTTGCTGACTGGCTTTTTTCTTTCTTTTTTTATTAATTTTTATACATATCTCCCTGTTGCCCCCCCCTCCCAGGCATACCCCAACACCCCAGTGTCTATGTTCATTGGTTATGCTTATATGCATGCATACAAGGCCTTTGATTGATCTCTTATCTACCTCACCTAACTTTAATCTTCCTGCTGTAATTTCACAGTCTGTTTGAAGCTTTATTGCCTCTGTATCTATCCTTTTGTTCATCAGTTTATAATGTTCTTTAATATCCACAAATGAGTGAGATCATGGGATGCTTCTCCTTCATTGACTGGCTTATTTCACTAAGCATAAGGCTCTCTAGTTCCAACCAGGTAGCTGCAAATGGAAAGAATTCCTTCTTTTTAATGGCAGCATAGAATTCCATCGTGTAGATGTACCACAGTTTTTTGATTCACTCATCTGCTGACGGGCACCTAGGCTATTTCCAAATTGTAGCTATTGTAAATTGTGCTGTTATGAACATAGGGCTGCATAAATCCTTTCTGATTGGTGTTTATAATTTCTTAGGATAAATTCCTAAGAGTGGGATTACAGGGTCAAATGGGAGATCCTGTCGGAAACCAAATATTATTCTCACTAAATGGATGTAAACAGGAAGCCAGAAGGCTGGTCAACCTTAATTGCTCTGAAAGGTCAGAGCTAATTACTCACTGTTTTGTTGAAACATTATTGGTTGAAGCAACCTCTATGTTTGTTTCTTGTTAATTTCTGTTTTTGTTATTTCCTGCCTAAAGGCTAGGGGTGTGTCCCAAAGCCTTAATAAAAGGGAGAAAAAGGCCAGAGCAAGGGGCAGTCCTTTCCACTAGAGGAAGGCTCCCGCCTGGCCCCCCAATATCGCCAAATTAATGTTTTCTAGTCTCTCATTTCGTTTGTGTGCGGCCTCCTTCAGAACCCGAACCCTGACCCGGGAACCCTGAACCACGCGGGACGTGGAAAGAGGTTCTCACAAGATCCATTTTTAGTTTTTTGAGGAAACTCCATACTGTTCTCCACAGTGGCTGCACCAATCTGCATTCCCACCAACAGTGCACAAGGGGTCCTTTTTCTCCCCATCCTTGCCAACACTTGTCGTTTGTTGATTTGTTAATAATCGCCATTCTGACCGGTGTAAGATGTTATCACATTGACGTTTTGATTAGCATTTCTCGGATGATTAATGACTTTGAACATGTTTTCATGAGTCTCTTGGCCTCCCTTCTGTCATCTTTCAAAAAGGTTCTATTTAGGTCCGTTGCCCATTTTTTTATTGGATCGTTTATCTTCCTTTTATTAAGTTGTATAAGTTGGCTGTAGATTTTAGAGATTACACCTTTATTAGTGATAACATTTGCAAATATGTTCTCCCATACAGTGGGCTTTCCTTTTGTTTGGTTGATGGTTACTTTTGCTGTGCAAAAGCTTTTTATTTTGATGTAGTCCCATTTGTTTATTTTCTCTTTAGTTTCCATTGCCTTAGGAGCAGTATTGGTAAAGAAATTGCTTCAACGCATATATGAGATTTCTCTGCTTATGGATTCCTCTAGTATTTTTATGGTTTCCTGTTTTCTGTTTAAGTCCTTTATACATTTTAAGTTTATTTTTTGTGTATGGTGTAAGTTGGTGGCATAGTTTCATTTTTCTTTTTTTTTTTTTTTGCATGTATCTGCCCAATTTCTCCAACAGCATTTATTGAAGAGACTGTGTTGGCTCCATTGTATGTTCATGCCTTCTTTGTCGAATATTAATTTGGCATAGTGGTTTGGGTTGATATCTGTGTTTTCTATTTTGTTGCATTGGTCTATGTGTCTATTCTTGTGTCAGTACCAGGCTGTTTTGAGACACAGTGGGTTTATAATAGAGCTTGAAATCTGGTATTGAGATCCCACCTACTTTATTCTTCTTTGTCAGGATTGTTGTCGCTATGTGGGGTCTTATATTATTCCAGATGAATTTTTGTAGAGTTCTTTCTAGGTCTGTGAAATATGTCATCGGTATTTTAATGGGGAGTGCATTAAATGTAGATTGCTTTGCGTAGCATGGACATTTTAATGATGTTGATTCTACAAATCCATGAACATGGTATATTTTTCCTTCTGTTTATGTCTTCCTCTATCACTCTTTTCAGTGTCCTGTAGTTTTCTGCTTATAGATCTTTCATCTCCTTAGTTAAATTTATTCCTAGGTATCATATTTTTTTTTTTAGTGTGAAGGTAAATGAGATTGCTTTTTTAGTCTCTCTTTCGGTAAGTTCACTATTGGTGTAAGGAAATGCCATATATTTTTGGCATTAATTTTGTATCCTGCTACATTGCCAGATTCATTTATTAAATCTAATAGTTTTTTGAGGGAGTGTTTAGAGTTTTCTTATGTACAATGTCATGATTCTGTAAATAAGGACAGTTTTACTTCTTCTTTTCCAATTTGGATGCCTTTTATTTCTTCTTCTCTAATCACAATGGCTAATACTTCCAGCGTTATGTCGAACAGGAGTGGAGAGAGTGGGCATTCTTGTCTTTTCCCTGTTCTTAGGGGGAATGGTTTCAGTTTTTACCATTGTGTATGATGTTGGCTCTGGCTTTGTTATATAAGGTTTTTATTATGTGTAGGTATGATCCTTCTATTCCCACCCTGCTGAGAGTTTTTATCAAAAATGTGTATTGCATTTTGTCAAATGCTTTTTCTTCATCAATTGATATGACTATGGTTTTTATCTTTCGATTTGTATATATGATGTATCACGTGTATTGATCTGTGGATATTCTACCATCCTTGCATCCCTGGGATAAATCCTACTTGATCATGGTTTTTGATCTTCCTAATGTACTGCTGAATCTGATTTGCTAGAATTTTGTTGAGGGTTTTGGCATCTATGTTCATGACAGATATTGGCCTCTAATTTTCTTTCATCTTGTTGTTTTTATATGGTTTTGGTATTAGGGTAATGCTGGCTTCATAGAAAGAGCTTGGAGATGTTGCTTTATCTTAAAATTTGGGAATAATCTGAGGAGGACATGTCTTAGTTCTTCCTTGAATGTTTGATAAAAAGCTCCTGAGAAGCCATCTGACCCCAGGATATTGTTTGCTGGAAGGTTTTTGATGACTTTCAATTTCTTCCATAGTTATTTGCCTATTGAGATGTTTAGATTCTTCCTGATTGAGTTTTGGAAGGTTTTATTTTTCTAGTAATATGTCCATATCCTCCAGGTTGTCCAGTTTGTTGGAATAGTGTTGTTCATAGTAACTTTTAACAATTCTCTGTATTTCAGTGGGGTCTGTTGTTATTTCTTCTCTTTCACTTCTCATTTTGTTTCCTTCGGTCTTCTTTCTTTGCTTCTTGCTGAGCTTGGCTAGGGGTCCATCAATATTGTTTATCCTTTCAAAGAATCAGCTCTTGGTTTTGTTGATCTTTTGTTTGTTTGTTTGTTTGTTTGTTTGTTTGTTTGTTGTTTTTTGTGTGTGTGTTTTTTTTTTTGGTCACTATGTCATTTATCTCCTCTCTGAGCTTTATTATTTTCTTCCTTCTGCTTACAAGGGGCTTCTCTTGTTCTCTCTATAACAATTTGAGTTGTAGGGTTAGGTAATTTATTACCATTGTTTCTTGTTTTATTGCAGTAGGCTTGTAGAGCTATGAACTTCCCTCTCAAGACTGCTTTTGCTGTGTCCCATAGATTTTGGATTGTTGTGTTTTCATTATAGTTTGTTGCCATGATGTTTTCTATTTCTTCTTTAATCTCTCTGATAATCCAGTCATTGTTTAATATCATGTTATTTAGTCTTCATGTGTTTGATTTCTTTGGATTTTTTTATTGTAGTTCATGTCCAGTTTTATGCCATTGTGATCTGAGAAGATGCTTGATATGATTTTTATCTTCTTGAATTTGAAGTGACTTTACCTGTGACTGTCTTTGAAAATGACCCATTTGCACTTGAGAAGAATGTATATTCTGTGACTTTGGGGTGAAATGTTCTGAAGATGTAAATTAATTCCATCTGGTCTAGTGAGTCATTTAGAATTGATGTTTCTTTGCTGATTTTTTGTTAAGAGGGTTTTTCCAATGGTAATAGTGGGGTATTACAGTCCCTTACTATGATTGTATTGCTGTAATCTCTCCCTTGATGTCCTCTAGGATTTTTTCATGTATGTAGGGTCCTGTACTGGGTGTGTATATATTTATCAGAGTTACTTCTTCTTGTTGGTTTGCTCCCTTTTGTGCTATGAAGTGGCCTTTTTTAACTCTTTTTATGTCCTTCACTTTGAGATCTAATTTTCCAAATATAACTATTGCTACTCCAGCTGTTTTTACATTTCCATTCTCCCAAAAAAAAACCTTTTTCCAATTCTTTACCATCAGTCTGTGTGCATCTTTTTTTCTGAGTGGGTTTCCTGTAAACAGCAGATATATGGGT
This sequence comes from Lasiurus cinereus, assembly GCA_011751065.1. Classification (NCBI taxonomy): domain Eukaryota; kingdom Metazoa; phylum Chordata; class Mammalia; order Chiroptera; family Vespertilionidae; genus Lasiurus; species Lasiurus cinereus. The sequence continues at coordinate 8,531,994 of JAAGEH010000037.1, forward strand.
CATGTTTTCTTATCCACTCACTTACCCTATGTCTTTTGATTGGACCATTTAATCCATTTACATTTAAAATTATTACTGATATGTACTTGTTTGTCCCCATTTTTATTCTTTACACCTGTGTTCCTTCTTCACTTTCTATTTCTTCTTTTTACAGCAGACCCTACAGCAGTTCTTGCATTGTTGGTTTGGTGGTAATAAACTCCCCTAATCTTTTTTTGTCTATGAAGCTCCTGATTCCACCTTCAATTTTGAATGATAGCCTTGCTGGATACAGTATTCTAGTATTCAGTCCCTTGCTTTTCATCACTTTGTATATTTCATTCCATTCCTTTCTAGCCTGGTGTTTTTCTGTTGAGAAATCAGTTGATATTCTAATAGGAGATCCCTTGTAGGTAATTTTCTTTCTCTATCTGGCAGCCTTTAAAATTATTTCTCATTGGTGTTTGTGAAATTAATTATGATGTGTCTTGATGTTGTTCTTTTGGGGTTCATCTTGTTTGCAATTCTTTGTACTTCTTGAACTTGCATAGTTGTGTTTTTTTTTCTTGCCAATTTCAGAGAAGTTTTGTGTCATTATTTCTTCAAACATGTTTTCTATTCTTTGCTCAATTTCCTCTCTTTCTGGTACCCTATTATGAGAATGTTGTTTCGATTTGTGTTGAACCAAAGCTCCCTTAGACTCTCTTCTTGCTTTTTAAGTCTTCTTCAGTTGCTGCTATGTTTGTGTGTTCTCCTACCTTGTCTTCTCATTAGCTGATGTGGTCCTCAGCCTCTTCTAGTCTACTGTTAAAGCATTCCATTGTGTTCCTTATTGCAGTTATGTCATTCTTCATCTCCTCTTGGTTCCTTTTCATGTTGGTGACATTCTCATTCAGCTCCTTCTACTTCTCATTAAATTTTGTGTATTTGTCATTGATTTGTCTATTTGTCATCCAGCCAGTTAAACATCCTCATAACCATTACTCTAAATTCTTTCTCTGATAAGCTGCTAGCCTCAATTTCATTTTAATTCCCTTTCTGGTGATTCCTCTTTTTCTTTCCTTTGGGTATTGCTTTTTTGTCTTCCCATGTTTTGCTGTATCATTTTAATTGTAGGTCCGATTGGTTTGATACTCAGGTTCTTTTGGGGCTGATGCTACTGGTGTGATCTCTCAGGTCTCCTGGGCTTGGAAATCTAATGTAGCTCCCTACTTGAGCTATTTAAGTTCTCTTGATGTAGGCCTGTGATCTGGAAAGGTACAAATGTGTGACTAGAAGTCAGCAGCTATCAAGGGGGCTGTCCCAATTTTTGCTGTCTTGCACTCTTGATTGAAATAGTGTGTGCCCAGTGGGGACTCACAGTGGTACTCAGAACCATCTGTTGGGGTGATGGGTCTCAGGAGGCCTGCACTCTGTATAGGCATGATTGTGGTATCCAGAGTTCTGTAGTTGTGGGGTGGGCAGACTCAGCTTTTGCTGTTGCACCTGTGATGGATATGCACATTCTCCCAGTGGTGGCTCACAGGGGCACCTGCAGTGTGTTTGTCAGTGAGGGGCACTGAAGCACTCTGAAGGGCTCTATCACTGAAGCTGCATAATTGAGTCATATGTGGTCAGGTATCCAGGATGAGTGAAATCAGAATTTATACTGTCAGTAGGAATGTGTCCCGGTTGGCCAAGATCACACTCATCAAGTACTCATAGCAGCTCCCACAAGCATCCTGTGGATAGATGGGCTCAAGGTGTCTTCCTTTTTGAAATTTGCATGCAGACTGTGGCAGTGCATTTGCCAGCACAGAGCTCTGATGATGCACTTTGAGGGGCCCTGGAGCTGAACTTAAGCAGCTAGGGTGTATGTGGGTAGTTATTCAGGAGGAAGGAGTTCAGAATTTCTACTGTGGGGCAGCATGTCCTTATCTGTACAGAATCATACCCAGCAGGGGCTCAATGCAGCTCCCTAGAGGACTTTGTGGATAGATGGGCTCAGGGTGCCTGCCTGTTGGAAATGCGTGCATGGACTGTGGTGGAGCATTTGCCAGTGCATTGCCTGCACAGAACTCGGAGGCACTTTGAGGCACCCTGGCACTGAAGTTACTCAGCTGGAGTGTCTGTGGGCAGTTATTCAGGGAGAGGGAATTCAGAATTTCTACTGCGGGGCAGCCCACCCTTGTCTGTACAGAATCACACCAATTGGGGGCTTCCAGTGGCTTCCAGGAGCTGCTTATGAAGTGGTGTGCCCTAGATGCCTGTGCGCTGTAAATGCATGAATGTGGTGTCCAGAGTTCTGCTACTGGGGAGAGGATAAGATGCACTTACTGCTGCAGAAACAGTGCACCTTTGGAGGTGGAGGTTCCAGGGTCCATGGACCAGCAGCTGGGGTCACCGGATTTTGGATGAAGTGGGTGCTGGTTTGTGGGCAATGTCAGAGTCCTGACTGGGTGGTGGTGCTGATGAGTTTCTAGAAAAGGCTGCTGTCTCCTTAAATATGGTGTAGGCTCCATGCCAGAGTCCTGCAGTCCAGGGAGTTCCCACAGTGATAGTAATCTCTCCTTGTCCAAGGGATCCTGGTCTTCCAGCCCCTGCCACTCCTGTGGGATTTAACTGTCCCTTACTCACTCACACACACACACACATCACATATATCCACACACTCTCCTTTCATCCCCCTTTTCACTCATTTCCTCTCCCTCATCTTTGTCCTGCCAGCTGCCATTTTTTCCCCATATTCCAAATTATTGATTCTTGAAATCCTCTACTGTTGAATCCCTGTAAATGATTCTTTATTTCAGTTAGTGCATGCTTAATTTCTGACTGTTTCTTTTTTATGTCTTTTATATTCTCACTAAGATCGTTGGAAGACTCATGAAGATCCTTGAGTATCCTTATGGTTTTGCAATGTTTATCCAGTAGTTTGCTTGCTTCCATTTTTTTTTATTTGCATCATGTTTCTTTGTCTCCACATTTTGGCTATTTTCTTGGGTTTGTTTCTTTGTATTAGGTAGAACTGCTATGTCTTCTGGAATTGCTAGACTGGCCTTGTGTAGTAAGTGTTCTGTAGCGCCCAGTGGCTCATCTTCCCCAGTCACCTGAGCTGGACACTCTAGATGTGGCCCTATGTGGGCTGTTTGCACAGTCTTATAGTTGAGCCACCACTGCTGCTCTACCCAGTTGTGAGCCCAGCTTCTGGCTGATCAGCATTCCCCCTGTTGGAGTGCCCTTACCACCAGGGGGCAGCTCTTGTATTGAGCATATGCCCCCTGGTGGTCAGTGTGCATTATAGCAACTAGTCATTCCACTGTTCATTCTATTTGTATATTAGCCTTTATTATATAGGATTTGTAGAGAAATTAGAACCCTTGTGTATGGTGGGAATCTACAATGGTGAGCTGCTATGGAAAATAGTATGAAGAGTCCTCAATTAATTAAAAATAAAACTAACATATGATCCAGCAGTCTTCTGGGTATATATATCCAAAGGAATTAGAAATAAAATCTTGAACAGGTACATGGTACTATGTTCATTGCAACATTATGTATTCACATTAGTCAAAATTTGGACACATCCTAAATGTCCATTAATGGATGACAAAATGTGATATATAGAGGAGGTCAGTAAGATGGCAGAATAAAAGGTCCCTACTCATATGCTCCATATGCAACAATAATTGGGTACCATCCATGACTAAAAGTAAATCTCATGAAGATCCTTGAGTATCCTTATGGTTTTGCAATGTTTATCCAGTAGTTTGCTTGCTTCCATTTTTTTTTTTTATTTGCATCATGTTTCTTTGTCTCCACATTTTGGTTACTTTCTGTGAGGACTTTTGGGATCTCAATAGGAGTTTGTGAATACCTGGTACAGCCCAAAACAAAAGAAAGCTATTTTGAGAAGTCAGGCCCATTCCCAAATGGTTGACTTGCTGACCATGATCCCAGATACTGTCCTGCTCACCTGGGTACCTAGCAGGAGGAAAGTTTTTTCATACTAAGTGAGGCAGGCCTACAGACCTTGATCATGAATGCATTCTTTGAAATAACCCTGTGACCAGTTTCCAGCAGCTTTCAGTTGTAGTATGGGATCAATCCTGCTCACAGAGGGGCTTGATCATTGACCTGTTTAGAGCCAACTCAGGAAATTGGAGGAAGACACAACTATCCATGCACCAGGTAATAGGTTCATCATCTGCAGATCTTGAAGTAGACACTTATCTTAGCACCAGTACAACAGACCAAGGTCTTAGAAGCATTCAAGTCCACCTAGGGACCAGACAAAATCCACATTCACCTGACTCCCTGGTAATAGAACTGCCAACCACAGAAACCACTACAGAACCAGCAGCAGCATGTAACCTGGCTGCAATTCCACCTGATGGCAATCTCAGAGACAATATTATTAGGCCAGGGACACACAAGAGAAGGTATTTACCTGCTATAACTTATTGGTAAAGACTGAAAGATGATTTTACTCCATTAAATTCATAGAAACTAACCAATGCAAAGCTACATGGGTCATGAATAATCTGGCAAACATAACAACACCAAAAGAAATTAATAAAACTCCAGTAAGCTACTACAATGGAATGAAGTTTTATGAATTTTCTGACAAATTCAAAATAATCATCTTAAGGAAACTCAATGAAGTGCCAAAATACAGATAGACAATTAAATAAAATCAGTCAAACAATGGAAAAACTAAATGAGAAATTTAATAAAGAAATAGATTACAAAAAGGAACCAAATAGAAATCCTGGGACTGAAGACTAAAATTAAAGAACTGGAAAATTCAACAGTGAGCTTCAATAACAGACCCAATCATAAAGGATAGAGAATAAGTGGATTTGAACACATATTATTTAAAATTAACCAGGTATATAAAAATGAAAAGAAGTGGATAAAGTTTAAGGGACCTAAGAGGTGCCATAAAATGAATAAATAAAACATACTAAAGAGTCCCAGTGGGAGAATACAGAAAGAGGGCAGAAAGCTTATTTTAAAACATACAGTTTGCTCCTAAACAACATGGGAATTAGAAATGTCTAAAAACTGTATACTCAAAAATTCATGTTTACTTTAAGTTGGCATTCAGCATACAGAGATCCCCAACAGCAGTCCAAAAAATACAGTTGACTCTTGAACTGTACACATCCACTTACACACAGATTTAAAATCAATTTAATAAAATAGTAGTACATATATCACTTTTAACTCTTATTGTAAAACTTTATAAAACAGTATTAAAGTAACCAAGGTACAATAATTTGTTAAAGGACACACAATATAAACAAATGTAATGTATAACATAAATACCATAAAATGTAAGCAAGGTGGAGAATTAAATCTGTAGAGTTTTTGTATGCAATTGAAGCTAAGCTACTATCAAGTTAAGTAAACACTTATACTATAGAATGTTTTATGTAAACCTAATGGTTTTCACAAAGAAGAAACCTCTGGTATATATACAAATAGAAGAGAAACAAATCAAACTTTTCAAAAAAAGTCAGAAAACAATTAACAAAATGGCAATAGTACTTACTTATCAATCATTACTTCAAATGTAAATAGATAAAATTCTCCATTCAAAAGACATGGAATGGCTGAATGGATTAAAAAATAGCAACTTACAACATGATCTATACAAGATACTTGATTTAACTTTAAGGGTATACATAAGCTAAAAGTGAAGGCATTGAAAAAAGGTATTCATACAAGTGGTAATAACCAAGGAGAACAGATGTGGCTACACTTAATCAAACAAAATATACTTTTAGTTAAAATGATTCACAAGAGACAAAAAAGTCACTATAAAATATTTAAAGCATCAATTCATCAAGAGAATATAACAGTTATAATACACATACACACAACATGGGTGTACTTAAATAAATACAGAAAATATTAACAGAACTAAAGAGAAAAATAGACAGCAAAACAATAATAGTAGAGGATTTCAATATCCCACGTAGATCAGTAGATAGATCATTCAGACAGAAAATCAGTAAGGAAATAACAGGTTTGAATAACACTACAGACAAAATATACACACTTACACACACACAAACACACACACACACACAGTATATGACATTCTATCTATCCATCTACCTATCATCTATCCAGATATATTATGACATTCTATTCAATAACAGCATAATATGCATTCTTTTAAAAATATGTTTTATTGATTTTAGATAGAGAAGAAGGGAGAGGGATAGAGAGAGAACAACATCGATGAGCAAGACATTGGTTTCCTCCTGCACACTCTCTGACTGGGCATCGAACTAGAGACCTCTTGGTTCATGCGTGAATGTTCAACCACTGAGCCACACCATTCAGATTGAATATTTATTCTTATTTGTACACAGATAATTTTCCAGGTCACATCATAACACAGGTCTTAATAAATTATAAAGATTGAAATCATATTAAGTACTATCTCTGGCCAGAATGCTATGAAACTAGAAATCAAACAAGAGGAAAACTGAAAAATTTAAAAATACTTGGAAATTAAACAACACAATATTAAACAACCAGTGCTTAAAAAAATCAAAAGATAAATAAAAAAAGTATCTTGAGATAAATGAAATTGGGAACACAACATACCCAAACTCATGGGATGCAGTTAAAACAGTCCTAAGAGAAAAGTATATAGAAACAAATGCCTAGAGTAAGGGGAAAAAAGGACCTCAAATAAACAAGTTAACTTTATACCTCAAAGAACTAGGGAAAAAAAAGAACAAAATATGTCCAATGTAGGAGAAGAAGGAAATAATGAAGATTATAGCAGAATTAAATGAAATAAAAAAATAGAAAAACAATAGAAAATCCATAAAATTAGTCATGTGTGTGTGTTTCTTTAAATAAATAAAATTGACAGTTATTTAGCTAGAGTAACCCGAAAAAAATTAGAGGACTCAAATAAATAAAAGCATAAATTAATAACTATAACTATAAATAAAATATACAGTGGTACCTCGAGATACAAGTTTAATTCGTTCCGTAACCTTGAGGCCTGGGAAACTATGAGATGCTTGAGTCACGGTAAACTGGTGGGTCGTGTGCAGCTAGCCGATCCGCACGATTACTCCTATCTCAAATGTTGCTCGTATTTAAAAGCAAAAATCACTTTCTCAACTGCTAGTATCTCAAAAATCTCGTATGTTAGGGCACTTGTATCTCGAGGTACCATTGTAATTATAAATAAAATATAATTATATATAGATATATAGATATATAGACATATATATGAACATAGTGCTAAAACTCCAAGTCACAAGCAAGTAGATAAGAAAAAGAAATAAAAAGCATCCAAATAAGAAAGATATACTTGAAATTTTCTCTATAAATGATATGAATTTCATATATTGAAAACCTAAAGACTGCATCAAAAAATTATTAGAATAAACAATTCAGTAATGTTCAAGGATAAAAAATTAGTAATGTTTCAGGATACAAAAGTCAGCTGTGTTGCAATATACTAATAAAAGATACGAAGAATACAATGTCATTAAAATAAAAAGAATAAAATATTTAGGAATAAATTCAACCAAGGAGGCAAAAGATCTGTACACTAAACACTAGAAGACATTGATGAAACAAATTGAATACACAAAGCAATGGAATGATCTCTTGTGTTCATGGATTGGAGAAATTAATCTATCCTAATATATAAAAACCCTGTGTCTGTCACATCCACAATGACTGAAGGCTCAACCAAACAGAAGTCAGTCCTGCAGTCAGCCCTGGGACGCTGTGGTTACCCAACACTGACTGCTGAGCAGCAGGAGCCTCAGCTGAGGTGATCCAGCACTAACTGCTGAGGGTGCTGTAATAGGGCCCAAACAGAGGCCAGGAGAAAAAATCATAGTCTGATCATAGCCCCTGTAGTAGCCAGTGCTGGGCCCATGTGGGCAGAAGTCAGTCCTTCCATCAGTGAACATAGGTTCAATTAACATTAAGTGAACACAGGATCAATTAATATCTCTTTGAGAGGACTTGAGAATATAAAGTACAGTGTAGAACAATTAATTATATTATTTTATATAAAACTCTTTTCAACTAAGATATTTTTTTCTTTATTTAAAAATGTATCTTTACTATTGAATGTATTATAGATGTCCCTTTGTTTTAGTTTTTTGTTGTTTTTTTTTTTTTCCCATTTATCTCCTCCACCCTGCGCCTGCCCATTCCAGGCCTTCTCCAGACCTGTGTCCATGGGCTATTCCTACCCTATCTAATAAAAGAGTAATATTCAAATTAACCATTACTCCACTACACCCACAAGCTACACCCACCAGCCAATCAGGAGCAAGTATGTAAATTAACCCCAACCAAGATGGCTGCAGCCACCCAGTGAGCAGTAGGGAAGCTTGGGTTTCCCTGGCAATGGAGGAAGCCAAGCTTTCTGCACACCCTGGCTGGCCCAGGCCTCCACTTAGGGCTACAAACTTTCAATTATAGAAGATAAATAAATCCCAAAAGAAATGGCTGCTGCCATGGAGCGAGAAAGAGGCTTGGCTCCACTCCAGCCTACTAAGTTTCAATTGTAAAAGATAAATAAATCCCAGATACCAGGGCCTCTGCTTGTGTTGCTGGGAAGCATGGCTGGCCAGCAAACCACCACAGATTCCTCATCCAAGCCACCTCACACCCCAAGGGAACCTCCACACTGATCTGGGACATCCATCAGGGCAAACCAGATGGCCCCATCCGTACACCAGGCCTCTATCCTATCTAAAAAACAAGTAATATTCAGATTGACCATTACTTCAACACACAAAATGGCTTCCCCATGTGGACACAAGATGGTCAACACAAGATGGCCAGCAGGGGAGGGCAGTTGGGGGAGACCAGGCCTGCAGAGGAGGGCAGTTAGGGGCAATCAGGCTTGCAGGGGAGTGGTTAGGGGGTGATCAGGCTGACAGGCAGAAGTGGTTAGGGGCAATCAGGAAGGTAGGCACATGAAGAGTTGGGTGTCAGCAGTTGTGCATTGTGAGAGGGATGTCTGACTGAGAGGGATGATGTCACATAACAGTTGGACATTCCTTGAGAGGTCCCAGATTGGAAAGGGTGCAGGCTAGGCTGAGGGACACCCTCCCATGTACAAATTTTGTGCACCAGGCCTCCAGTCTAATATATAAAAATCTAGAAATATTTAGAGAAATTAAAATAAAAGATATGCCAGTTAAATATTGAAAAGAAGAGCTGAAGTTGCTGCATGAATACTGGATACAGGCTTGAAGCCAAATCACAACTCATGAGATAAAATTAGTCATTGTAGCATAACAAAAGGTTCCTTTTACTGAAGAGATAAGATGGTTTCCAATACTTATACACATAATAGAACAGTGTGAGGGTTCAGAATGAGACTCACCAAGATGTGTCTCAATAGTATGCAGATTTTTGAGCTAAGGTCAATTTTAACTTCAGGCTCAAGTGAAAATTCTGCTCCTTCCTTTATCTAAAAAAAATATTGAATTAGAGGCCTTGCCATAATAGCACATTATCCTGTATAATAAAAGACTAATATGCAAATAGACCAAACAGCAGAACGACTGGTTACTATGACACACACTGACCACCAGCTCAAAGCAGGAGCTGTCCCCTGGTGGTCAGTGAGCTTACACAGGGGGGCACTGCTCAGCCAGAAGCTGGAATATCAGTCAGACACCCCCTGATGGTTCCCAGACTGTTAGAGGGTGCAGTCTGGGCTGAGGGACACCACCCTCCTCCGAATGCACAAATTTCATGCACTGGGCCTCTAAGTGTTCACTTGTCTGACTGGTTGCTGTGATGTGCATTGACCACTATGAGGCAGATGCTCAATACAGAAGCTGCCATGAAATGCACTGGTCATTTACAGAGAAACAACACTAGGAACCTAGTGACCACAAAACAACACTTGGCTTCCCTCCCCACCACCACCCCAGAGGGACACTCCACCAAATCACAATTAATGCTGCCAAGACCCAATGCCACAAAATGTGGCCCACAGCACAGCCCAGCCCAGAAATAGTGGATGTGGGCACTGGGTAATGATGTCTCATAACAAACCCTGGCTTCCTTTCCGTAGTGATAGGCCATCCTCTATAATAAAAGCCTAATATGAAAATTATTCAACCAGGAATTCTACTGCTTGATATGATGTGTGCTGATCACCAGGGGCAGCACAGAACATGGCAAGCATCAGTGATGTGGCACTGGCAGCGGTGGCAGTGGAGGCACTGCCAGACCCAATAGGCCTCAATGAGAGCAGGACTGGAGCAGAATGGTGGAGCAGGTGAGTGGGTGGCACCAGGTCAAGGTGGGTATGAGGGAAGCCCAATAACCCCCACAGGAGAGATGGTGGAGCAAGTGAGGGGTGGCACGAGGCCACAATAGGGTGCCAGGGGGGATGCAGGATTGGAGACTGAGGGCATGACCTAGGGCTGAGAGCCTGGGGGCATGAGTTGGGGCCCAATCTTCCCTGGCCACCCCAAAGGATCCCACCCATGCATGGATTCATGCACAGGACCTCTAGTTTAACAATAAATCGCACCTTGGACCTGGAGCCCACAAAGCAACACTCAGCTTCCCCCAAGTAGGACATAGGCCCCAAGACCACCCCAGAGCAACACCCCACCAAGTTGCAGCTGATGCTGCTGAGACTCCATGGTGCAAAATGTGGCCCACAGCCCAGCCCATCTCTGTAATGGTGGCTCTTGGAATCAGGTAATAGCTTCACATAGCAATGCCTGGTTTTCTCTCCCTCACAACTAACCTCTTTGGAGTTTCTTCAGCCCAGGCATAAGACTTGCTTTATAGCCAGGTGGAAACATTTTACATTTTAACCAAATGTCTGTGAAGCATTTTCCCAGTGCCTCATTTCATTTGATCCTCACAGAAGTCCTGGAGTAGGTAGATAGGGGACTTGGTGGAATCTTACTTTCTTTTCATTAGCCAGAAAACAGAGATTTAGAAATCTTAGAAACTTGACCCAACTTAAAAAGAAGCAAGAAATGATGAAGCTTGAAAATGACTTCAGGTTTTCTTCCTGTGCAAAATATAGTCAAACCATTAATTATTTTACCCTTTGTTCTCCCTGCATGATTTACAATAACAATTTGCTTTGTGTTGGTATTTACTGCTGTGTTGCTGACAATAACCTGAAAGAGACATTGAGGTGCTTCACTAGGCTGGAAAAAGTTAGCGAAATCAGAAAGCAAGTCTAATTCCTCAAGCTTATCTCTACATATAAAGCTCAGGCTGGTGCCAATTGCATGCATGTATTTTGATCTGTCATTGTCAAACATGAATCTGGTTGACACTTGTATTACAGAGAAAGGGCAAATAGTGTTATTAAAATATTTCTTCTAGTTAATTTCCTTTAAATGTGCAAGGATTCATGAACTGGGCCACCAGTATCATTATAATGTCAACACTATCCAAAGCAATCTACAGATTCAATATAATCTCTATCAAAACTCCAATGGCATTTTTCAAAGAGATAAAAAAATCCTAAATTTGTTTGGAATCACAAAGGGTCACAAGTAACTAAAGTAATCTTCAGAAAGACAAATGAAGTTGAAAACATCACACTTCCTGAGTTCAAACTATTACGAAGCTATAATAATCAATCCAGTATGGTACTAGTATAAAAAAAAACAGATACATAAATGATTGGACCAGGTTAGAAAGACCAGAAAACAAATATGCATATAGTCAATTAATCTTTGACAAGGTCACTGATAATACATAATGGGGTAAGGATAGTCTCTTCAATAAATGATGTTGGAAAAAACTGGATATCCACATGTAAAAGAATAAATTATCATGCACCATATAAACAAATTAACTTGACATAGATTAAATTGTAATATAAATACTAAAACTGTAAAACTTTTGGAAAAAAACAGAAAAAGTTTCTTGACATTGTTTTAGCAATGATTTTTTTGGTTATGACACTAAAAGCATAGGCAACAAAAGCAAAAGTAAATAAATGGGACTATATTTAGTTTGATATAGTCCCATTTATTTACTTCTGCACAGTACAAGAAACAAATAGCAAAATAAAAAGGCAACCTATAGAATGGGAGAAAATATTTTCAAATCATATATCTGATAAGGAGTTAACATTAAAAATATAAATAACTCATAACTCTATAGCAAAAAAAGAAGAAAATATAAAAACATGATTAAAAAATTGACAAGGACCAGGATAGACATTTTTATAAAGAACACATACAACAGGTATATGGAAAAGTGCTCAACAGCACTAATTATGGAAATGCAAATGAAACCACAATGCGATATCATCTCACATCTGTTCAAATGGTTATTATAAAAATTATAGGAGATAGATGTTGTTCAGGGTGTGAAGAAAAGGAAAAACTTGTGCACAGTTGGTAGTAAATTGGTGGAGCTATTATGGAAAACAGTATGGCAACTCTTCAACAAATTAAAAATAGAACTACCATATGACCCAGCAACCCCACTTCTGGGTATATATCTAAAAGAAATGCAAATAGTATCTAAAAGAGATATCTGTACTTTATGTTCATTGCAACATTATTCATAATAGCCAAGATATGGCAACAACAACCTAAGTGTCTGTTGAAGATGTTGAAGAATGAATGGATAAGAAAAATGTTATATATGATTCACCCATTTCATTTAATTTATTTATTTTTAATTATCTTTATTATTGAAAGTTGTACAAATGCCCTCTTATTTTCCCCCACTGATCCCCTCCACCCTGCTCCCTCCCACCTCCTCCCCAGGCCTTCATTGCACTATTGTCTGTGTCTATGGGATACACACACTCACACACACACACACACACACACACACACACACACACATACAACCATCCGATCGTTCAACCATTCACCTGGAAAATATGATGCACAATGACCATCAGGGGACAGATGCTCTGACCAGTAGAGGAGGGAGGCTGATTACGGAATCAGCCATGGGTTAGTTGCTACTAGGGCACTATGGGCCCCAAATCTGCTTCACTTGCACCCTGGAGCCATTGAAGGATGTTGGTGACCTGGTGCACTGATTTGTGCACCTGTGGGGTGCTGGAGGCTAAGTCCAGTGGGTCATAATAAATGTGAGAAGTCCTCAAAATGTTGAATAGACTCTTTCAGCAGAGCTGAAAATCCTTTATTGTTTACCAAATCTTACATTTGATATGTATTTCTGCTTTGCTAAAGGGCAAATGTGGGAATAAAAAGCCATTGGTCTGGACATTCAGAAAGTCCATTTCACCAGAAAGTGGAGCCTCCTTTGGATCCCCCATACCTCCCAAATTTATATTTCTTCTCTAGTCTCTTTATTCATTTATATGCAGCCCTTATCCAGATTCCTGAACCTTTAATGTGGAAAAACCTTAGCAGTGGGGTCCCTCAGCCTTGCCTGCACACTCTCGAAATCCAGGACACCTCAGGGAATGTCAGAGAGCCAGTTTCAGCCCAATCCCCAGAGGCCAGGCCAAATGACACCACTGGTGCATGAACTGTGCACTGGGCCTCTAGTATGCATATAAGTTCCTTGATTAATCCCCTCCACCCTTTCCTTCTGAGAGTCATTATTCTGTTGTATGTTTCGATGTCCCTGGATTGACTTTGTCAGTTTATTTTGTTCATTAGATTCTACATATAGCCCTAACTGGTTTAGTTCAGTGGATAAAGCATCAGCCTTCAGACTGAAAGGTCCCAGGTTCAATTCTGGTCAAGGGCATGTACCTTGGTTATGGGCACATCTCCAGTAGGACGTTTGTAATACTTTCAACAATAAAGATAATTGCAGGAGGCAGCTGATTGATGTTTCTCTCACATCAGTGTTTCTGATTCTCTATCCCTCTCCTTTCCTCTCTGTAAAAAATCAACAAAATATATAAAAAAATTCTACACATAAGTGAGATCATATGATACTTGTCTTTATCTTTCACTTAGCATAATACCCTCCAGGTCCATCCATGCTGCCTCAAAGAGTAAGAGATCCTTATTTTTTACTGCATAGTATTCCATTGTGTAAATACTAATATATCACAGACTTTATCTACTTATCTACAGATGGGCATTGGACTATATACATATTTTAATTATTGTAAATGGCAATTCTACGAACATAGGGATGCATATATCATTTCTGGTCAGTGTTTTGGAATCATTAGAATAAATTCCTAGAAATGGGCCATTGGATCAAATGGCAGTTCCATATTTGATTTTTTGAGGAAACTCCATACTGTTTTACACAATGGCTGCTCCAGTCTATAATCCCATCAACAGTCTATTAGGGTTCCCTCTTCTCCACATCCTCACTAGCACTTATAATTAGTTGATTTGTTGATGGCAGTCACACTGGTAGATGTGAGGTGATGCCTAATTGTTGTTTTAATTTGCATCTCTGATGATCAGTTACTTTGCCCATTTTTTAATTGGATTGTTTGTCTTCCTTTTGTTAATTTGTATGAGCTCTGTATATATTTTGGGAATTAACACCTTATCAGACGTACCATTTGCAAATATGTTCTTCCAAGAATTTTATTGATGATATCTCTTGCTGTGCTGAAGCTTTTTATTTTGACATAGTTTCATTTATTTATATTTTTCCTTTGGTTAACTTGCCCTAGGACAGTGGTCTGCAAACTCATTAGTCAACAGAGGCAAATATGAACAGTACAATGACTGTAATATTTTTGAGAGCCAAATTTTTAAACTTAAACCATATAAGTAGGCACAATGTTATTAACTTAACTAGAGGCCCAGTACATGAAATTCGTGCACTAGGGTGAGGGAGTGTCCTTCAGCCCAGCCTGCCCCCTCTTAAATCTGGGACCCTTTGAGGGATGTCCTAGGATCAGGCCTAAACGGGCAGTTGGACATCCCTCTCACAATCCAGGACTGATGGCTCCCAACTGCTCACCTGCTTGCCTTCCTGATTGCCCCTAACTGCTTCTGCCTGCCAGCCTAATCACCCCATAACCACTCCCCTGCCAGCCTGATAGATGCCTAATTATTCCCCTGCCAACCTGTTTGCCCCTAACTTCCCTTCCCTGTGGGCCTGGTCACCTCTAACTGTCCTCCCCTGTAAGCCTGGCCACCCCTAACTACCCTACCCTGCAGGCCTGGGTTCCCCCCAACTTCCATTCCCTGAAGACATGGTCTCCCCCAGCTTCCCTCCTCTGCCAGCCTGATCACCCCAACTACCCTCTTCAGCTGGCCATCTTGTGGTGGCCATCATTTGTCCACATGGGGGAAGGATATTTTGACCACATGTGGGCAATCATCTTGTATGTTGGAGTGATGGTCAATCTGCATATTACTCTTTTACTAGATAGGATAGAGGCCTGGTGGGGATCAGCTGGTTTGCCCTGAAGGGTGTCCTGGATCTGGGTGAGTGTTCCCTTGGGGCAAGGAGTAGCCTGGGGGAGGTACCTATGGTGGTTTGCAGGCCGGCCACACCTCCAACGACCCTAGTGGAGGCTCTGGTATCTGGGATTTATTTATCTTCTACAATTGAAAGTTTGTAGCCTGGAGTGGAGCCAAGACTCCTACTTGCTCCATGGAGGCAGCCATTAAAACTCTGTTGCCTTAAGCAGAAGACTGGGACGGCCAGAGTGTGGGGAAAGTGTGGCTTTCTCCATCACCAAGGGCAACCCAAGCTTTCTTCCTGTTCTCTCTCTGGCCATAGCCATCTTGGTTGGTGAGTGTGGCTTGTGGTGTTGTGGTGATAGGGACAATTTGCATATTACTCTTTTACTAGATAGGATTAGGGTACTCCTAAAATAGCTTTTGCTAAAAACGTCCTTAATCTGATTGAGGTACGATTTCTGAGGTCAACCCTTCCAACTCTCCCATCCACACTCGTCTTATATACCTGTTTCCTCCATTTCCTTTCACTCATCCTCTCTATATTTCCAAACCATCTCAACATACCTTTCTCAATCCTGGACACATCATCTTCTTTCACTCCACAACGTTGCCTAAAATTAACTTAATAAACTTTACTTAAAGTTTTAAGTCTTAGTTAAACTGTTAGGTATGTTGAATAAAACTTGGTATTATACTTAATAACGATATTATTTATTGATAAAATTAAATTCCTTACAATTTACCTTACAATATCCATAAGATTAAATCATGACAATGACTGACAAACACTTATGTGAACAATGGCCTTGCATCTCCCTGGAAAGTTTGGGTAAGTCAAGTTTGTATGTTTTTTTTTTTTTAACTTTAGGCACGATTCCAGGTTCTCATCAATAAGATGACTTCTCAATTTACTCCTGACAAGGTTCATGCTTGAAAATGAATGTTCACATAAATATTAGACTCGAATAAGGAAAGAACAGCAAATGCTATTTTTTTCAGGTGTTAAAAATCAACATATCTTCCTTCTCCAGGTCTTTCAAGGAAGACCACTTGTGCTGTGAACTAAGTTCACATTTGTTTTTCTTCAATATTTCTATATTAGCACAAAGACATTCAAATTTTGAGCTCCACAATTTTGTTTTTTTAAGTCCAGCAATTACATTTCAAAGTTGCCTTTGTCAATATTAAATGGAGAAAAATTAAATTCTGTTACAGTAGCATTAAGAAGTTTTTTTTTAACAAAGGCTAACATCACTTTGCTGTTTCTGAATTCCTGAAACGTGTTGAGAAAAGCTTCCCTCATATTTAAAAGTGTTGTTTTGAAACAGTAAATTTCAATATCAGAATTATTTTCTTGGCAATTTTCAACAGACTTGGAAAGTGAATCAAAGTTTATCTTTCAAAATCTTGAGCAAAAACAGATAATTTGATTTTGAATGAAATAACTTCTTCTAACATCGAAAAAAATGTGTTTCCTTTCTCCTGTCATTTAAGATTAAGCTGATTTAGATGAGATGTAATGTCTACCATGAGATAAAATTTTTGGATTCACTGATCGTTTGTTATAATAATTTTCCAAAAGCCTCCTAATAATTAAATTTAAAAAAGAGGTGATAGTGGAGTAATATTATGTAAGGAAAAATCTCATGTAAGTAAATAACACCTAGAACATTTTATTTTACTTTAAAAATTAGTTTTCATTTGTAATTCTAACAGCAAGTCTGTTGTGCCCAGATTTCAAGATCCCCCAAAACCACCAGGGAGCCGAGTCCCATGCAAAAGCAAAGAGCCTTTATTCAAGCCCCGGGCTTGGCTCTCTAGGTCCACCCTGGCAGCAGAGGATGCAGGAAAAGAGTGAGTCTTTAGGGAATAAAGGTTTTATAGGGGGAGGTGGGGCTTCCTCAGATGGCTGAGTTGGCAGATCCCGATTGGTTGATTTAAGGGTGAGCTGGGTAACTGACACATTCTGCGGCCTTTCTCGAAAGAGGGGACAGGTCAGAGACACAGCTACACAAGATGGAGGATACGGTAAGAAATGGAGTCAGTCCTGCTCTGC
The DNA here is from genome assembly GCA_011751065.1 of Lasiurus cinereus. Classification (NCBI taxonomy): domain Eukaryota; kingdom Metazoa; phylum Chordata; class Mammalia; order Chiroptera; family Vespertilionidae; genus Lasiurus; species Lasiurus cinereus. The sequence continues at coordinate 8,549,385 of JAAGEH010000037.1, forward strand.
CCTTTCAAAGACAACCATGAAAAACGCCCATTGTATCAAAATAAGCCAATGGAAAATCATTTGTGCAAAAAATAAAAAGGATCCCAAGTCAAATTTATAGAAAAGATGCCTTATTAACTTTTGGTTGAGAATATGTTAGTATATTTTCAGAAGACAACCCCAACACCATGTGGATTCCTACAACAAAGAGGAATTAGCAAGTCTGCTCCAACCTCAAAGACAAGAGGAGAAACAGTCCAGAGATGGAAGATGCTGAAGACGCCTTGCCATACTAGCAGTCAGCAGCTGTGCGTCACTGCAGGTTGCCCAAGACCAAACCAGAGAAGGTTGGATCTGTATTGCCACTGTTTGTCCACCATCCACTTATCATTGCTGACATGTACACATAAAGAACTGTTTGACATTGAAGTTGGGATTCAACCATTTTTTGTACTTATATATTTATTTTTGTTTGTTTGTTTGTTTTTTAAATCTTTATTGTTCAGATTATTACATTTGTTTCTCTTTTTTCCCCTCCATAGCACCCCTCCACCCAGCTCCCACCTTTCCCTCTGCCCTTACCTCCGTCCCATTGACCTCATCCATATATGTATGATTTTTGTCCAGTCTCTCCCTGCATACCCTTCACCCCTTTCCCCCTGAGAATTATCAGTCCACTCCCTTTCTGTGCTCCTGATTCTATTATATTCACCAGTTTATTCTGTTGATCAAATTTTTAATTCCCTTAATTTTTAGATTCACTTGTTGATAGATATGTATTTGTTGTTCATAATTTTTTGGCTTTTACCTTTTTCTTCTTCCTCTTCTAAAAGAGTACCTTTCAGCATTGCATATAATACTGGTTTGGAGTTGATGAACTTCTTTAGCTTTTTCTTATCTTTGAAGCTCTTTATCTGCCCTTCAATTCTGAATGATAGCTTTGCTGGATAGATTATCCTTGGTTGTAGGTTCTTGCTATTCATCACCTTGAATATTTATTGCCACTCCCATCTGGCCTGCATCGTTTCTGTTGAGAAATCAGCTGACAGTCATATGGGTGCTCCCTTGTAGGTAATTAACTCTTTTTCTCTTGCTGCTTTTAATATTCTCTCTTTGTCTTTTGCTCTTGATATTTTAATGATGATGTGTCTTGGTGTAGTCCTCTTTGGATTCCTTTTATATGGGGTTCTGTGTGCTTCCTAGACTTGTAAGTCTATTTCTTTCACCAGATGTGGGAAGTTTTCAGTCATTATTTCTTTAAATAGGTTTTCAGTATCTTGCGCTCTCTCTTCTTCTGGCACCCCCACAATTCTGATGTTGGTATGCTTGAAGCTGTCCCAGAGGCTCCTTACATTATCTTCACATATTTGGATTCTTTTCTCTTCTTGCTTTTCCAGTTGAATGTTGTCTGCTTCTTTATATTTCAAATTTTTTACTTGATTCTTGCCATTCTCTAGTCTGCTGTTAGGACTCTGTATAATAGTTTTTATTTCAGTCAGTGAATGTTTAATTTCTAGTTGGTCCTTTTTCATCTTTAGTTGGACCTTTTCCATCTCTAGTTGAATCTTTTGCATCTCTAGTTGGTCCTTTTTCATCTCCTCTTGGCTTTCGCTAATTTTATCCAACTTTTCTAGCATATTCTTGAAAAACCTTATAAGCGTGGTTTTGAACTCTATATCCAGTCATTTCTTTTCCTCCATTTCTTTTGTTTGTGATCCTTTCCAATATCTCGGCATTTTCACTATGCATGGAGAAATTCTGTTGGATTCAGCCTTATGATACCAGACTTGCAAAACCGCAGAAGCCTCTCTGTTGAGCTTCGGATGGGTGGAGTCTCAGGGCTTAAGGGACAGCCTCGCCTTCCAGTTGGCCCTGCCCTCCATGGCCCCTGAGTCTCACATGACTGGGTAATCGCTGGAGTGGTCCTTGTGCACGCACGCCCACAGTGCCTCTAGACAGCTGCTTTTCCGGCTCCCCTGTACCCCAGGACCACAGGAGTTTAGGTTCTCAGGGTGTCACCTGAAACTGGGGCTTAGTGGAGTCAGAAGTGGCATGGTTGGGAGGGTCTGTCTCCCGCACACTTGAGAAACCCAGCAGCACAATCAGCAGTCTGTCCTCTGCGCATAGTGCTGTGCACGCTACCAGGCCTCTGATCTTTTGTGACTCCCCTAAATTTCTGTGCACCTCTCCCTTTTCACAGTCCAAACTCCCCCCGTATGTGTTTCGGCTGGATCTGGGGTTTAGTGTTGTAAGACAAGGGGTTCAATGCCTTTGAGAGTCTCCATTTCCCTCCTGCCAGAGAAAACTAGCCAAGTACTCCAGCACCCGCTCTCTCTATGCGCGTAACTCCGTACCTCAGCTTTTTGCAGCTCCTCTTGTTCTCCGAGATCCCCTCTCTTTCCCTCTAGTTGTAGAATTTCCACTCAGCCAGCTTTCCTGTGGTTCTGGATTACATCCATTCTGTCTTTTAGTTGTAGTTTTGAAATTGTTGTGTGAGGCAGCAGTGTAGGTGTTTACCTATGCCGCCATCTTGGATTCTCCTGTTCTTATATGTTTATTTTTAGTCTGCAGATACAAGATTTTTTATAGAAAAGAGAGGGTTGAGATGCAGGAAACCAATCATTGTCTTACTAATTAGAAAGTTGTTGACAAGGAACCCAGAAGGAAAGTCAACCTTGAAGCTCTGAAAGGTCAGAGCCAACCACTCCCTATCTAATTGAGACAATGGTAGCTGAATCAACTTCCCCACCGAATAATCTTGTAAATCCTTACTGATAAAATAATCTGCTTATTACTGGAATTGCCTGCTCAGGGCAATGGGTGTATCCCAAACCTGAATAAAAAGGATTGCAAGGCCAAAGCAAAGCATAGTCCTCCCTCTAGACGTGGGCTCCCACCTGGCCCCCAATATCCCTAAATTCATGATTTTCTAGTCTCTTTTCATATGTGTGTGGCCTTCTCCAGAACCAGAACTCTGAACCACGCAGGATTTGAAAGGGGCAAATGCTTCTAGCACTAACCACTGCACATGATACTACTGACTGACTGGCTCACTCAACTCCTGCATGAATCACAAGCGCCTTCCCCACACTGCATATCCAGCAGCTCGCCTGCACCGAGTCTCTGACCAACAATCCCACTTTTTCTAACACCACTTCTTTTTTTTTTAATATATTTTATTGATTTTTCACAGAGAGGAAGGGAAAGGGATAGAAAGCCAGAAACATCGATGAGAGAGAGACATCGATCAGCCGCCTCCTGCACACCCCCTACTGGGGATGTGCCCACAACCAATGTACATGCCCTTGACCGGAATTGAACCTGGGACCTTTCAGTCCCCAGGCCAACGCTCTATCCACTGAGCCAAATCAGTTTCAGCCTAACACCACTTCTTCAAAATAGACTCACCCAGGCTGAAAACCAACTTCTGCACATGGGCCACAGTTTCAGTGACACTGTACATGCCCGCCCCTATGTGGTATTTTGTGGAAGATTCACACTCAAGAGGCAAAAGAGCCACATGTGGCTCATGAACCACGGTTTGCGGACCACTGCCCTAGGAGATGTAATGGTAAACATATTGCTATACGAGATATCTGAGAATTTTCTGCCTACAGTTTCTTTTAGGATTTTTATGGTTTTACAACTTACATTTAAGTATTTTATTTATGTTGAATTTACTTTTTATGGTGTAAGTGGTCTAGTTTCATTTTCTAGTTTTCATGTACATGTCCAATTTTCCCAATACCATTTATTGAAGAGACTATCTTTATTCCATTATATGCTCTTGCCTCCTTTGTCAACTATTAATTGAGTGTAATGGCCTGAGTCAATTTCTGGGTTCTCTGTTCTGTTCCATTTATCTATATGCCTATTCTTGTGTTAGTACCAGGATGTTTTGATTACATTGGCTTTGTAGTATAGTTTGATATCTGGTATTGTGATCTCCTCTACTTTGTTCTTTTTAAGATTATTGTGGCTTGCCAAAACCTGTTTGGCTCAGTAGATAGAGCATTGGCCTGAGGACTAAAGGGTCCCAGGTTCGATTCTGGTCAAGGGCATGTACCTTGGTTTCGGGCACAATCCCAGAGGGGATGTGTAGGAGGCAGCTGATCGGTGTCTCTCTCTCATTGATGTTTCTAACTCTCTATCCCTCTCCCTTCTTCTCTATAAAACATCAATAGAATATATTTAAAAAAAAAAGATTACTGTGGCTAATTGATAGAATTCTTTTTTAAAAATATATATTTTATTGATTTTTTATGGAGAGGAAGGGAGAGAGATAGAAAGTCAGAAACATCGATGAGAGAGAGACATTGATCAGCCGCCTCCTGCACACCCCACTGTGGAGATGTGCCCGCAAGCAAGGTACATGCCCCCAGCCTGAATCGAACCTGGGACTTTTCAGTCCGCAAGCCGACGCTTTTCCACTGAGCCAAACCGGTCTCAGCTAATTGATGGAATTCTTATACATTAATAATGAACTCTCAGAAGAAAAACTAAAAAAAATTACCATTGCGAAAATAAAAATAAGATACCTTTGAATAAACTTAACCAATGAGATATAAGATCTGTACTCAGAACTACATGACACTGAAAAAAAGAAATAGAGGAAAATACAAACAAATAGAAGAATATTACTATACTCATGGATTGGGAAAATTAACATTATTAAAATGTCCATATTACCTAAAGCAATATTTATTTAATGCAATCCCTATTAAAATACCAACATCATATTTCACAGATCTAGAATAAATACTCCAGAAATTTTATATGGAACCAGAAAAAGACCCTGATGACTCATTTAAAAAGAAAATCCTGCCATTTGTGACAATATGGATGAATCTGGAGGACATTGTGCTAAGAAAATTAGCCAGATGAAGAAAGATCCATACTGCATGACATCAAGTTTATGTGGAATCTAAACTAGTTGAACTCATAAAAGAAGAGAGTAGAATAATGATCGCCAAGTACTGGAGGATGCAGGAAATGGATAACTATCTATACATATAAAGAGTTAATATGCTAATTTGTTTGTTATGGTGTTCCAGGCATGACCAGACTGTGGATGAGAATGAGGGCAGGGACTTCAGCCCCTAGCACTAAGGTCAAGCTGCCTGTGTGCTTCACTGCCCAGCATTGAGGTGAAGCTGCCTGCCTGCATCCCTGGCTAGGGATGTGACACTGTCTGCAAAGGTCCAGTTCAGCACTGACATGACACTGTAGTGGGGGAAGGGCTGGGCTTGACCAGGGATATCAGGCCACTTCCCTCATCTGGTGGGGCTTGAGGGGAGACCTCAGGCCACAGACCCCCACCCGAGCTGTGGGCCAGGAGACCTCAGGCTGTGTCCCCTGCCCTGGTGCCAGGCCAGGAGACCTGAGGCCATGCCCCCTGCCCTAGCAGCAGGCTGGGAGACCTCAGGCCTTGTCCACTGACCAGTGGAGCTTGACAGGGGACATCATGCCATGCCCCCCTGGTCCCAGTGCCAGGCTTAGGGACCTCAGGCTGCATCCCTACCTGGCAGGGCTTGATAGGGCCTTCAGGCTGAACCCTCCACCCCAGCAGCAGGTTGGGGGACCTGATGGTGCACCCCCGACCCGACACTGGGCCAGGTGACCTGAGGCTGCACGTTCCATCCAGCGGTAGGCTGGGAGACCTGAGGCTGTGCCTTCCACCCAGTAGGGCTTGACAGGGGTGGGGCTGGCCAGGTCTGAATCTCCTGAATTTTCTAAGTGTGTATCGGTGGTGGGTGGGGACTTGACTCTAGGTCCTGTGGCATGCCCTAGACTCCAACAGGAGGGAGATTTTGCATACATTTTACTAATTTCCTTTCGTCTCTGACACTTCTATTATAGAGAAAGGGCAAACAGAAATATTAAAAATTTCTTCTAATTAATTCCCTTTTAATGTACAAGAATTTTGTGCACCAGGCCACTAGTTAGTTATAAAATGAATACTTTCTGAGGTTATAATGTACAGCATGGTAATGTATTTGTATACTTCAAATATGTTGAGAGTATGTGTGTGACCCAGTGGTTGAGCATCTACCTATGAACTGGAGGTCATGGTTGGATTCCCAGTGAGGGCACATGACCAGGTTGCAGGCTTGATCCCCAGTAGTGATTCTCTTTCATCACTGATGTTTTATCTCTCTGTATCTCCCCCATCCTCTCAGAAATAAATAAAATATATATTTTTAAAAAGAGATTCTATCTTATGTGTTTCACTACATGTATACACAAAAATGTAATTATATGAGGTGATATGTGTGCTATTTATCTTGATTGTGGTCATCATTTCATAATATATATGTATCTTAAATCATCATGTTGTGAACTTTCAAGGAAAAATTATGTTGTCAAATCTAAAAAAATACAGTGTGTACATACAATGGAATATTGTTTGGCCTTAAAAAGTAAGAAAATCTGGAGAGAAACCAAGATGGTGGCATAGGTGAACACCTAAACTGCTGCTTTGACCAACAATTTCAAAACTACAACTAAAAGACATAACGGACACCATCCAGAACCACAGAAAAGTTGGCTGAGTGGAAGTTCTACAACTAGAAGGAAATGAGAAAGGCTCATGGAGACTCAGAGGAGCTGCAAAAAGCTGAGGTACAGAGACATGCGCATGGAGAGGACGAGCAGCCAAGTGCCTGGCTGGCTTCCTCTAGTGGGAGGGAGGAGGAAACTCCTGACTGCACTGAACCGCAGTTCTGGTCGAAACTCATGGCAGGAGGGGGGGTCTGGACTGTCAGAAAAAGGAGGAGTACACAGAAACTCAGGGGAGCCATGAAAGGCAGAGGACTGGAGGCCCACGTATGAATGTGTGCAGAGAGGACTAACTGTTCGGTGTGCCACTGGTTTTCTCTAGCGGGAGGAAGACAGAATCTCCTGACTGCGCTGAACTCCAGGTCTAACTGCACTGAACCCCAGTTTAGGGTGAGACCCTGGGGACCCAGACTCATATGGGTCCCCGGAGCACACAGAAACTCAGGGGATCTGTGAAAAGCAGAGGTCTGGAGGTACATGCATGAGTATGCATAGAGAGGACTGCAGCAATTACCAAGGGACACTGAGACCCAGGGGCTACATAGGGCAGGGCTGATGGGAATCCAAGGCTGTCTGCTCAGCTGTGAGACTCTGACCCATCCAAGCTGGACACATAGGCTTTTGCAATTTTGCAAGTCTTATCTCATAAGGGTTTCTCCAGCACAGAAGTTCTCCTGGCATACACATAGCTGATCCTTACAGCCAATTGGCCTAGAGGTCAATTTCCCCCAGTGATACCAACAATAATCAAGATTTAACTACAACAAGGCTGTACACATAGTCCACAAAGGGGTGCACCAAGAATGGCTACCTCAGGTAACTGGGGAGGTGGAACTATGGGTCCATATAGGACACCTACCACACAAAGCTACTCTACCAACTCAGGGATGCATCAAGAATGCAGAGAAAAAGGAACAGATCACAAATGAAAGAAATGGAGGAAAACAAACGACTCGATATAGTGTTCAAAACCACGATTATAAGGTTTTTCAAGAATTTCCTAGAAAAGATGGATAAATTTAGAGAGACCCAAGAGAAGATAAAAAGGACCAACAGGAAATTAAACATACACTGAATGAAATAAAAAATATTATACAGAGATCTAACAGTAGACTAGAGGAATGCAAGAATCAAGTCAAAGATTTGAAAAACGAAGAAGCAGAAAACACTCAACTGAAAAAGCAAAAAGAAAAAAGAATCCAAAACTTTGAAGATAGTGTAAGGAGCCTTTGGGACAACTTCAAGCATCCAAGATCAGAATTATGAGGGTGCCAGAAGAAGAGAGAGAGCAAGTTACTGAAAACCTACCTGAAGAAATAATGACTGAAAACTTCCCCCACCTGGAGAAAGAAATAGACTTACAAGTTCAGGAAGCCCACAGAATCCCAAACAAAAGGAATCCAAAGAGGACCACATCAAGACACAGAATAATTAAAATGCCAAGTGCAAAGGACAAAGAGAGAATTTTAAAAGCAACAAGAGAAAAAGTTACCTACAAGGAAACACCCATACAACTTCAAGCTGATTTCTCAACAGAAACTATGCAAGCCACATGGGATTGGCAACAAATATTCAAAATGATGAATAGCAAGAACCTACAACCAAGATTACTCTACCCAGCAAAGCTATAATTCAGAAATGAGGGTCAGGTAAAGAGCTTCACAGATAAGGAAAAGCTAAAGGAGTTCATCAATACCAAACCAGTGTTATATGAAATGCTGCAAGGTACTCTTTAAGAAGAGGAAGAAGAAGAAAGAGGTAAAGATAAAAAATGATGAACAACAAACACATCTATAAATAAGTGAATCTAAAAAATCAAGTGAATTAAAAATCTGATGAACAAAATAAACTGGTGAATATAATAGAATCAGGGGCATAGAAAGGGAGTGGACTGACAATTCTCAGGGGGAAAAGAGTGAGAGGGTGTGGGAAGAGACCCGACAAAAATTGTACACCTATGGATGAGGACAGTTCGGGGGGGTGTAAGGGCAGAGGGTGGAGTGGGAACCAGATGGAGGGGAGCTATGGGGGTAAAAAGAGGAACAATTTCAATAATATAACAGTAAAGATTTATTTAAGAAAAAAGTAAGAAAATCCTGCCATATGTGACAATGTGGATGAACCAGGGAGACATTATTCTTAGTAAAATAAGCCAGTCAGAGAAGGATAGATTCTGCATGATTCTACTTAGATGAAGTATTTAAAATAGTCATACTCATAAAAACACAGTAAAATGGTGCTTTCCAGAGGCTGTAATGGTGAGGAAGTAAGGGGTTACTGTTAACAGATATAAAATTTCAGTTATTCAAGATTAACAAATTCTATAAATCTACTCTATCTACCTCATGGTTCCTATAGGCAACAGCTCAGTATTGTACTTAAAAATATGTCAAGAAAGAAAGCAGATCTCATTTTAAGCGATCTTCACACATACCTACACACACACACACACACACACACACACACACACACACACAGGAGCAAACTTTTAGAGGTGATGGATACATTTGTTATGTTGATTGTGGTGATGATTTCACATACTTATGCATATTTCACAGCTGTATGCATTCAACTCATATAGCTTAACTCATAAAATATGCTCATTTTATCTCTGTATAACAAATATACCTCCAAAAAAGATACTTAGAAACAAAAGTACCACTGACTGTGATAAAATATTTGAAAAATACGTATCTGATAAATGGCCTGTATATGAGATATACAAAAGACTCATGATCAACATGAGAAGGAAAACTGCTCAATTAATGAGTGGGCAAAATTATGAATAGACAGCCACTTTGGAAGATAGTTAATCAATCTTACAAAGCTACACATAGTCTTACTCTTCCATCCAGAAATTGTGCTGCTATGAATTTACCCACATATGTTGAAAACTTATATCTTCACAAAAAGCTACACATAAAATTTGATAGAAACTTTATACATAATTGCAAAGCCAACAAGATGTGTTTCAATACATTAATTGTTAAACACAGTTAACATCCTTGCAATAAGATATTATTCAGTGATAGACAGAAATAAGCTATTTAAGGTAAAACCTTAAATAAATATTTATAAGTGAAAGAAGCCAACCTGAAAAGTCTATATACTTTATGATTCCAACTAAATGACAATCTGGAAAAAGAAAATGTGCAGAGATAGTTCAAAGATCAATAGTTACAAGGGGCCTGTGTATGGGAGAAAGAAGGGCTGGGGATAAACTGGTGAATCACAGGGGATTTTAGGACAGTGAAACATTTCTTTATGATACATACAGGACATTATGCATTTACCAGAATCTGTAGAACTGTAGAAAACAAGGAGTAAACCCTAATGGAAACTGTGAACTTCAGTTAGTAACAATGTATCAATATTGGTTTATCAATTATAACAATTGTTCATACCAATGCAATGTGCTAATAATAGGAGAAACCAGGAGAGAAGGGAGTATAATGGGAACTCTCTGAACTTTGTGCTCAAATTTTCTGTAAGTGTAAATCTCTAAGCAATCAAGTGTATTAATTTCAATAATGGCCTTTCTGAACAAGTACATATGAAGGAAAAAGAAAACAATAACACTATCAATAATAGTGCAAAATAATTGCTTTTACTTTAAATCTTTCTCCACTCCTTGCCTGACAGATATTTGTGACAACTTACAACTCTGGTTATAAACTATTTTAATAGTAATATTTCTGGAATATGGGTAAACAATATCACCAGGTAATTCTTAAGCTATAGACTTATGTCTAAATGACCCCAATGTGTGCCTCTCATCCTATAAACAATGATAGATTCTCACTGATTTTTATTTTATTTTCAGATTTTTTGACAACAAAGTTCCTTATTTGTAATATTTATAGCTAAAACTACATTATTCCAATAAATTTATTAAATTTACTTTTCCTTAACAGAAAAAAATGTCGCAAATAAATCCAAAACCATTTCCTGTAATGTACATTTTTCAACATTAACACAATATATTCAGGTGCCTTTAATGCAAGGTCTTTTTATAGGTAAATACCAATGCTCTCCATCAGTAGATTAAATTATTACCTCCTTAAAGTACATTGTTATCCTATATAATAAAGAGGTAATATGCAAATTGACCATCATACCCTCCCACAAGATGGCTGCCCAATGTGGTCACAAGACGGTCACCACGAGATAGCTTGCGGGGAAGGGCAGTTAAGGGCTACCAGGCCAGCAGGGGAAGGCAGTTGGGGGCAACCAGGCCTGCAGGGGAGGGCAGTTGGGGGGAACCAGGCATGCAGAGAAGGGCAATTGGGAACAACCAGGCTTGTAGGGGAGGGAAGTTGGGTGTGACTGGGCTGGCAGCAGAGCAGTTAGGCTTCCATTAGGCTGGATGGGAAGTGATTAGGGGCAGTTAGACAGGCAGGCAGGTGAATGGTTGGCAGCCATCAGTTTCGGATTGTGAGAAGGATGTCCAATTGCCGGTTTGGGCCAAATCCCACAGGGAATTCCTAAACTGGCAGGTGGACATCCCCCGAGGGGTCCCAGATTGGAGAGGATGTAGGCTGGGCTGAGGGACACGCCACTTGTGCACAAATTTTATGCTCTGGACCTCTGGTCTATAAATAATTTAATAAGGTGCTTACAAGCATGCATTCTTCAATTAGATATTTTGTGTTCAAATCCTGCCTCTGTTGCTTATGAGTTGAGTGGTTTAGGACAAGTTGCTTAATTTTATCTAAATCTCAATTACTTATATGTAAAATGAGTAATGCACTAGTATATTTCAAGACAGGATTTGTTGAAAGAATTTACAATATTTCCTAGTACATATTAATTATTCAATAAATTATGATTATTATCAAATCATTGCATTTATACTGAAGGATAGTCAACTTTGAAACTGGTGGATGTATTCAATTTATGATGAAAATGATTGTATTCAGCACTCTATGGCTCCCCCTTCTTTTGAAGTTAATGACTTGTATAGTTGTATAGAATATTGTGTTAGTAGATTAGTTTATTCTTTTAGTTCAGTATTCTGAACAAGCATAACCATGGTAAGTGAACACCTCTACTTTTTTTCAAAGATTAAGAAAAGAAGGACTTGGGAACAGATATCAAGCATTATGTTTGAAAAGTGTTGCTGTCTTAGAGAATGAGAATAAGAGGCAAGAAAAACATGGGTATCCCCTGAGAAAAATTATTGGTGAGTTGAAATACAGATATTTTTCCTTAGCCCTTGACCTTTTTCTAATGTAGTTCACAATTTGAATCAGAAATCTGTCCCCACTTTCTTTTTTAATGGCTTTTTTAAGAGAGAAAATGAAAGAGAGAGAAACATCCATTTGTTGTTCCACTTATTTATGCTTGCTTCTTTTTAATTTTTTATTATTTTTTAAAATTTCTTTATTGATTAAGGTGTTACATATGTGTCCTTATTCCCCCATTACCCCCACACACTCATGCCATCACCCCTCTGTTGTCTGTGTTCATTGGTTAAGCTTATATGCATGCATACAAGTCCTTTGGTTGACCTCTCCTCCTTACCCCCACCCTCCCCTACCTTCCCTCTGAGGTTTGATGGTCTGATGTTTCTCCATCTCTGGATCTGTTTTTGTTCCTCAGAGGTTGCTTGATTCTTGTAAGTGCCTTGACCAGGGATTGTACCCACAACCTTGGCATGTCAGGATGATGCTCTAATCAACTGAGCTACCCCATCAGGGCAGTCCCCACTTCTAATCTTTTAATCTCTGTTATCCTTTTCTTCCCCCTTCTACCAATTATGGCATCTGTTATTGCTAGTAAAGAGCTTAATAGTACATAATACTATCTTGGCTGTGTGCTCAGTGGTTCAATTCTCGACCATACCCTGATGGAGGCAACCAATTGATATGCCTCTCTCACATCTATGCTTCTCTCTCTTTCTCTCCCTCTTTCCCCCTATCTCCATCCCTTCCACTCTCTCAGAAAGTCAATGGAAAAATATTCTCAGGTGAAGATTGACCAAAAAAAGGAAAAGAAAGTACACAATACTAAATTTGAGTAATTTAACCAATGAAGGACATAGATAAAATGTACTCATTATGAAAAAAAAGTTAAATCTACATAATATCTATCAGATATCAGGATTATTCCTTTTATCTTTCAGATTATTTTTTTTGTTTTCTGTTTTTTGTTTTTTGTTTTTTTTTTAGGGAAGACAAATTTTTCCCCCTGAGATCTTGATTGCTTAGGTTTGGAGGTTGGAAAACTTTTGGGAATGGGTGTGTAAGCCAAAGTATATAAATCAGCACCTTTTTCCATAAAACCACCTTCTGAATCCAGCAAGAAAAGTGGTTTTCTAAAGTAATTAAAAGAATGAAACATCTCCACTCAACCAGAGTTATTTAACCAAAACTAAAGCCAATGAAAAACATTAATACCGGACAACCAGAGGTCAGGACAAAATGTGCAAAGAATGTCAGTGGTGTATTCTGTTGCCCTCAATTAAAAAGAAATAGAACAGGGAGAGAAAATGGCAGCAAAGAAGACAGATGCCTCTGGAGCTTTGTCGCTGGGCAGAGGGAGAGAGAGAGGCTGAGAGTCGCACTGGGAGTGTTGGCAAGTTAAGAGTTAGTTATCCTCCAGGAGAAGGTGAGGGACTGCTGGACTGGGCTTTCCCGGCCAGGCAGCCCCACTGCCACAGGGATTTTGTCTGCCAGAGCCACCAGCGCGAACGCGGAGACCAGGCCATCTTGCAGTGGGAGGTGGATGTCTGCGGTGGTCTGAAGCCTTCAGCTGGGCACCAATCGAGCAGCCCGGAACCCTGGGACCCAGAACTCCGCTCTCCAATCGGCGCAGACACGCGGCGGAATCAGAGATCCACAGAGCACAGGGACAGGTCAGATTGCACCTGAGATAAGAGGGAGGTGGATGCCTGCCGAGGTCTGAAAGCTGTGCCTGACGGAGGCACCCACGGAACAGCCGGGGACCCAGAGCATGGCTCTCCAGGCGGCACGGTCGTGCAGGCATCGGATTCGGAGATCCACAGGGTGCAGGGAAAGGTTGGATTTCGCCTGGGAGCCTGGCTTCGAAAAGCTGCCTCTGCAGAGGCCCTAGGAAGTGGGCAGGGCATGATCCCTGAGTGTGGAGGCAGACTCTCCCAGCTGTTAACAGAGGGGAGCTCTGGAAAAAGACTCATTTTTTTCTGGGGCAGAGGGACGGCCTGGGAGTTATTACAGTGTCCCGGCTGCAAAATCCCCAGAAACTGGCTTTGAGAACCACAGAGTAGCAGGATCTGAGCACAGCCTAGAGAGGTCCTGTGCTTTGTCTCAGAGATCAATTCCAAAACACTGCCACCCTGTAGATGACACACAAATTGACTCTCACATAACCACAAAAGAATAAAGAGATTAAAACACCAAGAGGGGAACACAGGGAACTGCAATACCTTCCCTACTGGGAAACAGGAGTGCCAAGCAGAATAATAGTGGAAGTGAAGGACCATCCTATATATATTTTTTTCTTTTTCCTTTTGTCTTTTTCAATTTTGTTTTATTTTTCATTTTTACATATTTTAATTAAAAGACTATTTTTTTCTTCCACCTCAATTGATTTTACCTTTTTAATTATTACATTTTTGTTTTAAACTAGTATTATTAATTAGTACTAGTACTTTACCATTTTGGAAAAACACAAGTGTCATTTTGTTTTCTCTTTATTTTATTTCGGGATTAGAGTTCTACATTCTATTTTCATCTTTCCTTTAGCATAATTTTACTCCAACTCAACTCTACCTTTATGCCAACTCTTTCCTCCTAACTTTCCCCATTTTGTTGTCTTGTTTCTATTTCCCTTTTCCAACTTTAGATTTCCCCTATTATTTCCCTTTACCTGGTTAAAATTTCACCCCATTTATATATCTAATTTCAACTCCCATACTACAAGTCCAAACAAACCTCTCTCTTCTTGTCTTCACTAGCCAAAAAGTTGTTTTTTCTTAATGTCCTTTTGTTGCTATTTGCCTAAAAAGTAATTATATTGATTTTTTGAAATTTTTTGTGAGATTGTTTTAGTTTATTCTCCTGGTTTTATTTTGCTTTTTGCCTGCCTTGTTTTTACCTCTCTTTTCCCTCACCTACCTCGATACCAGTTACTATTTTCAGTTTGTATCAATCTCTAGGTACTGGTTGCTGGCCTTTATTGGGATAATGACTATTCTATTGGAGTTGTCTCCTGACATCTATAGTTTGTTCCCCTTTTCTTTCTTATACACTTTCTTTTCTCTCTGACTTTTTTCTCTTCCTCTTTTCTTTTCCTTCTCCTTTTTATTTTCTTATTTTATTTTATTTTTGTTCATTTATTTTTATTTTCTTTTCTCGCTCTCCCAATTTGATTTTTGCATTTCTTTCTTTTCTTTTTTCCTCATTTTCCTCTTCTTCTTTCTCTATTTACCCCTAATTTGTCTTTTATTGGTGGTCACCTTATTTGTGATTATTAATATCTTGAATACATTTCTACTCTGTGCTTTGTCTGCTGTACCTGGTCGTGTTGTAGTTTGTGCCATTCAATTAACGTAGGACAGAGAACTACATAACCAGACACCCAGAGAAGAAAGACCATGGACAGAAAAAGAAACAGCCCACATAAGACAGAAAGGCAGGTTTCACCAGAAAAGGAAGTAAACAAAATAGAAGTAGCAAAAAGCCTGCCAGAGAAAGAGTTCAGAGAAATGATCATAAGGTGGATGAAAAGAATGGAAGACAAAATCAACAATCTGAGTAAGAGCCAAGAGGAAATGAAGAAGACCCAAGAGGAGATGAAGAAGCAGCAAGAAGAAATGCAGAAGAATCTAGACGAGGTGCACAATAGACAAGAAGAAATGAAAAATGACATCACTGCTATAAAGAACTCAATAGAAAGCATCAAAAGTAGACTAGAAGAAGCAGAGGACCACATCAGTGAGCTAGAAGACAAGGTAGGAAAAAATACCCAAGTACAGCAGCTTCTAGAAAAAAAAAGTTAAAAAGCAAGAGGAGAGCCTAAGGGAACTTTGGGATATCATGAAACAAAACAACATCCGCATAATTGGGGTTCCAGAAAGAGCGGAAACTGAACAAGGATTAGAGATCGTGTTTGAAGAAATAATGACAGAAAATTTCCCCATTATAGGAAAGAAAAAACCCACACAAATCCAAAAAGCTCACAGAGACGCAAGCAAAATGAACCCCAACAAACCGACACCAAGGCACATTATAATTAAATTGGCAAACACCGAAGACAAAGTAAGAATCTTAAAAGCAGCCAGAGAGAAACAGAAAGTTACCTACAAAGGAACCCCCATAAGACTAGCTACTGACTTCTCAACAGAAACTCACCAGGCCAGAAGGGAATGGAATGAAATATATAAAGTCATGCAAAGGAAGATTCTGAATCCAAGAATACTGTACCCTGCAAGATTCACAATCAAAATTGAAAGTGAAATCAAAAGCTTCACAGACAAAAAAGGACTAAGGGAATATATTACCATGACACCAGCAATGCAAGAAATGTTAAAAGGAATGCTGTAATAAAAAGAAAGAGGAAGTGAAGAAGAAACTCGGGGGTAAGGACTAAAAATGGCTACAGATAAATACTTAACAATAATAACTTTAAATGTAAACAGATTAAATGCTCCAATCAAAAGACATAGGGTAACCGATTGGATAAGAAAACATGATCCATGTATCTGCTGTCTGCAAGAAACCCACCGCAGGAAAAGAGATGCATACAGATTGAGGGTGAAGGGATAGAAGATGGTATTTCAGGAAAATGGAAATGAAAAAAAAAGCTGGGGTTGCAATACTTATATCTGACAAATTAGATGTCAAAGTGAAGGAAATAACAAGAGATAAAGAAGGCCACTTCATGACACTAAAGGTAAAAATCCTACAAGAAGTAATATCTTGGGTAAACATATATGCACCCAATATGGGAGCACCTAAATACATAAAAAAAAACTCTTGGAGGATATTAAGGGAGAGACTGACAGCAATACAATCATAGTAGGAGATTTTAATACCCCATTTTCAGCATTGGACAAATCCTGTAAACAAAAAAACAGCAGAGAAACATCAATCCTAAATGACTCACTAGACCAGATGGAATTAATTGACATCTTCAGAACATTTCACCCCAAAGCCACAGAATATACATTCTTCTCCAGTGCACATGGGCCATTTTCAAAGATAGACCATATGTTGGGTCATAAGAAAAGTCTCTTCAAATTCTAGAAGATAGAAATCATATCAACCGTTTTCTCAGATCACAGTAGCATAAAAGTGGAAATCAAGTATAATAAAAACAATAGAAAGAAATCAAACACATGGAGACTAAACAGCATGCTATTAAACAACATCTGGGTAACAAGACAGATCAAGGAAGAAATAAACAACATCATGGCAACAAATGACAATGACAACACAACAATCCAAAATTTATGGGACACAGTGAAAGCAGTCTTGAGAGGGAAGTTCATAGCCCTAAAAGCCTACTGCAAAAAACAGGAAACAATGGTAATAAATTACCTAAAACTACAAGTCAAAGAGCTAGAAAAAGAGCAACAAGAAAAGCCCAGTGTATTCAGAAGGAAGGAAATATTGAAGATCAGAGCAGAGACAAACAACTTGGAGACCAAAAAAAAAAAAAAAATTCAAAAGATCAACAAAACAAAGAGCTGGTTCTTTGAAAGGATAAACAAGATTGATGGACCTCTAGCCAGGCTCACCAAGAAGCAAAGAGAGAAGACCCAAATAAACAAAATCAGAAATGAAAGAGGAGAAATAACAACAGACACTGTGGAAATACAAAGGATTGTTAAAAAATGTTATTAACAACTCTATTCCAACAAATTGGACAACCTGCAAGAAATGGATATTTTCCTAGAAATATATGTCCTTCCAAAACTCTATGAGAAGGAACCCAAACATCTCAATAGTCCAATAACTATGGAAGAAATTGCAGTAGTCATCAAAAAGCTTCCAGTAAATAAAAGCCCGGGACCAGATGTCTACACAGGAGAGTTTTACCAAACATTCAAGGAAGAATTAAAACCTATCCTCCTCAGACTATTCAAAAACATTCAAGAAGAAGGAACACTTCCAAAAACCTTTTATAAAGCCAGCATCACCCTAATGCCAAAACCAGATAAAGACAACACAATGAAAGAGAATTATAGGCCAATATCTCTCATGAACATAGATGCCAAAATCCTCAACAAAATTCTAGCAAATCGGATCCAGCAGTACATCAGAAAGATCATATAACATGACCAAGCAGGATTCATCCCAGGAATGCAGGGATGGTACAATATCCGCAAATCAATAAATGTGATACACCACATGAACAAATTGAGAAATAAAAATTACATAGTCATATCAATTGATGCAGAAAAAGCATTTGAAAAAATCCAACACCCTTTCTTGATAAAAACTCTCAGCAACGTGGGAATAGAAGGAACATACCTCAACATCATAAAAGCCATATATGATAAACCCACAGCTAACATCATACTCAATTGGCAAAATCTAAAACCATTTCCCCTAAGAACAGGAACAAGACAGGGATGCCCACTCTCACCTCTCCTGTTCGACATAGTACTGGAAGTATTAGCCATTGCAATTAGACAAGAAGAATAAATAAAAGGCATCTAAATTGGAAAAGAAGAAGTAAAGCTGTCCTTATTTGCAGATGACATGATACTGTACCTAAAAAACCTGAATGACTCCATCCCAAAACTAATTGACTTAATAAATGAATTTGGCAATGTAGCAGGATACAAAGTTAATGCTAAGAAATCTGTGGCATCTGTACACTAATCGTGAAATTACAGAAACTGAAACTCAAAAAGCAATCCCATTTACCATCACACTACAAAAATTAAGATACCTAGGGATAAACCTAACTAAAAAAGTAAAAGACCTATATGCAGAGAACTACAGGACCCTGAAAAAAGAGACAGAGGAAGATTTTAACAGATGGAAGAGCATACCATGCTCATGGATTGGGATAATCAACATCATTAAAATGTCCATACTACCCAAAGCAACCTACAGATTCAATGCCCTACCCATTAAAATACCAATGACATATTTCACAGACCTAGAAAGAATTCTTCATAGAATCATCTGGAACAAAAAAAGACCACGAATAGCTACAGCAATTCTGAGAAAGAAGAATAAAGTAGGTGGGATCTCAATACCAGATTTCAAGCTATACTACAAAGCAACTGTTCTAAAAACAGCCTGGTACTGGAACAAGAACAGACATATGGACCAATGGAATAGAATAGAGAACCTAGATATGCACCCAAACCACTATGCTCAACTAATATTTGACAAAGGAGGCATGAACATTCAATGGAACCAAGATAGCCTCTTCAATAAATGGTGTTGGGAAAATTGGACAGATACATCCCAAAAAATGAAACTGGACCACCAACTTACACCAAATACAAAAACAAACTCAAAATGGATACAGGACTTAAACATTAGAAAGGAAACCATAAAAATACTAGAGGAATCCACAATCAGCACAATCTCAGATATATGCCAAAAGAACTTCTTCACTGATACTGCTCCAAAGGCAATGGAAGCTAATGAAAAAATAAACAAATGGGACTACATCAAAATGAAAAGCTTTTGCACAGCAAAAGATACCATCTACAAAACAACAAGAAAGATCACTGTATGGGAGAACATATTTGCAAATGTTTTCAGTGATAAAGGTTTAATCTCCAAAATCTACAGCCAACTTATACAACTTAATAAAAGGAAGATGAAGGATCCAATAAAAAAATGGGTAACGGACCTAAATAGAACCTTTTCGAAAGACGACAGAAGGAAGGCCAAGAGACACGTGAAAACATGTTCAAAGTCATTTATCATCAGAGAGATGCAAATCAAAACGACAATGCGATACCATCTTACACAGGTCAGAATGGCAACCATCAACAAATCAACAAACGACAAGTGTTGGCGAGGATGTGGAGAAAAAGGAACCCTTGTGCATTGTTGGTGGGAATGCAGACTGGTGCAGCCACTGTGGAGAACAGTATGGAGTTTCCTCAAAAAATAAAAATGGATCTCCCATTTGACCCTGTAATCCCACTCTTAGGAATTTATCCTAAGAAATCACAAACACCAATCAGAAAGGATTTATGCACCCCTATTTTCATAGCAACACAGTTTACAATAGCTACAATTTGGAAACAGCCTAGGTGCCCGTCAGCAGATGAGTGGATCAGAAAACCGTGGTACATCTACACAATGGAATTCTATGCTGCCATTAAAAAGAAGGAATTCTTTCCATTTGCAGCAACCTGGTTAGAACTGGAGAGCCTTATGCTTAGTGAAATAAGCCATTCAATGAAGTAGAAGCATCCCATGATGTCACTCATTTGTGGATAATAAAGAACATTATAAACTGATGAACAAAATGATAGATACAGAGACAATAAAGCTTCAAACAGACTGTGAAATTACAGTAGGAAGATTAAAGTTAGGTGAGGTAGATAAGAGATCATTCAAAGGACTTGTATGCATGCATATAATCATAATCAATGAACATAGACACTGGGGAGTTGGGTTATGCCTGGGAGGCAGGGGGCAATAGAAAGATATGTATAACATATATATATATGTATGTATGTATATTACTCAGTGATAAAGCAAAGTAAAAAACATACGCAGAGAGTGCTAAGTTTTGGGTCTTACAATATGTACACACATTTAATATATGTTTGTCTATATGTAAAACATATCTGAACAGATTCCATAAAAGTAATGGAGGTTGTAGAAATAGTGTAGCCTACAAAAGGGGATGAAAGAGAAACTTCATTGTGAACAGTTTTACAACTTTTTGGATTTTTGCAATAACAATCTTGCATTAACAACTTTTTTGAAAATAAAACAATTTATTAAAACATATAAAAAATTTTTATATAAATTGTAAGTAATAATACTATAGAAAAACTTTATCAAATTAACATTCTCTCTTAAGTGGGTAGTTTCTTCATCTCTAATAATTTTGATCCCCGTGAACAATTCCAACTATAAAAGTTCATGAGAATGTCATGGAATGTTCTTGAGAATGATCATGTACATAATATATTTGGAAAAAAAGAATATGTAATATGTCAAAGGAGTTATAGTTATTATTTTCTTGTGTTTTGGAAATGTAAGGCAAGGCAGTCAAATGCAATAAAGACAAAAGTGAGTGAAAATTCACATAAAAAATAAAAATACAAATAGAGGTGTCAGCTCAGTTAGTCATAGTTAAGCTGTTAAATTATTTAAGTCATATTTATAACACAAAATACAAAGACCCTAAAAACCCCCATATAAACTTCCAAATGTAAACTATTTACAGAAAATATGCAAATTTAAAACTTTGGTATTAAGAGAGAGAAGAATATCCATTATTTCAACACATTTACCACCTGGTTATATAGCAGTCACAATGCCTCCAAAAGATTGGGAGTAATACTGGGTTTCATTTTTATACCAAATTGAGTTTAAAAGGGCTGACTTTTTTTTACAGTTCATGAGAAAATAACTTAAAAGCATTTACTATTAATAAGTTAATATGTTCTTTGCACATGATCATTAAATAGTTACAATAGAACAGATGATAAAATTGCTCTTCATTAATAACCATTTCAGATTTTTACTCTTTGTTAGTGACCTTATCATTAATATTTATAGAAAATATAAAGATAATTATTATCTGTATAGCTAATGCTTAATTATCACAACTCATTACAGGGGAACAATTTTTATTACTGGCCACAAATTGGTAACTTTTAAAATTTTGACTTGGAAAAAATCTACATTGCTGAATGTTATTAGACACTAGAAAAAAGAAATCTACCTTGCAGGATTCTTTTTATTTTATTTATTTATTTTTTTTTTGCAGGATTCTTTTTAAAGAAAATTTTATATGAGGGAAAAGATGATATTGAGAAAAATTTAAGATTAGACTTTTCAGTGAGTTGAATTTATGTTTTATTTTTAATGCCATTTGAAATCCCTAAGATATTAATGGAATAGTATATTTATCAAAGAGCTTTGGTGAAGTTGGTGATTTAAAAATAAATAATGGAAATATACTATTTAATAGCTATTGAAATATATCTTCTAATTTTCTTAGAAACTCATTTCATTTGTCCTTTTAAGAAACTATAACATTATTCATCATATCAATTATACCTTGCCATGCATCTTCCTTGCAATAATGTATTCAACTTTTTATGATTTTTTGGCTCATCAAAAACACAAAACATAAGAACAATATTAGAATATTTTTATAGTTGTTAATGTGCAAAAAATAATAAGCAGATTAAAATATAATTTTAAAAAGTGATGGTACTAACTTTTCTGCCTGCAAAGCATTTATGTTAAAGATATTGTTGAGCACTGATTATCTTTAATCCGTTAAATCTTTTACTGTTTTAACTACATGAATAGTTTATTGTTACTGTAAACTGAAGTTCTCAGTTTTGAACAATATAATTCATCATTCCCATCAGCCAAGGAAAAGGTTGGTTTCTGTGTACCATAAAAGTCACAGCAAATAGGTTCATTTTGTCTTCAGATAATACACTGAATCATAGTTTTCTATATGAAATATGTCCTTAAACATCTGTTCACATACCAAATTTAAGGAAACATAAAATTATAGAATTATTTAGGTGAAAATTGTATTGGGAGGCTTACAAGTGAAGATGGTGAACAGGATATATGCATTTATCTCTATTCCCTCCTTAAACTTCACTACAATGTTTTAGGGAATTTTTAGTTATATACCCATAGTCAAAGAGAATAGGAAAGGATTAAAAAGAGACAAATTTTGGATATTGAAAATTAGATGGGTGATTTATAACTGACAGCATACTGAAGACACCTTAGGAAAGTAGAAGTAGGAAAAGTTGAGATATCATCTAAAAGATTAGAAATTGCTAACATCAGGTACCTCTGGCAGAGCAGAAGAGTTGAGCTAAAAAATGGAAGGGTAAACCTGGCTGCTATGGCTTAATGGTGAGAGGGTCTGCCCACATACCAAAAAGTTGCTGGTCTTGGGTTGCAGATTCTATCCTCAGTCCAGTTGGAGTGCGGTTCTGGAGGCAACCAATCAATGTTTCTTTCTCACATGGATGTTTCTCTCCATCTCTCTTTCTTTCTGTCTCTCTTCCCCACCCCCTACTTCCTGATGCCTCCTCCCACTATCTCTGAAAAGTTGTGGAAATAATATCCTCAGGTGACGATTAACAGAAACAAACAAACAATCAATCAATAACAAAAAAAAAGAAGGGTTGATCTGAAAATTAAAACCAGAAGTCCCCAAGCTATTCCCACAAATAGATACTTCCTCTCCCTGAGTCCAGCAGAAAACGGATGATATCTTATTCTTTGGAAAGGATTAAATAGAAAGTCTTTGGATTGAGGTACACTTAGCAAAGTTTAATTAGTATAATTTGAATACAGGGAGATATATACTGACTAAATGTTGAGACCCCAGCCTTTTCCACCCATAATTATGGAAGCCAGGGGAATGCCGCAAAACAAAGACTGCATATAATTCTCCAGATGATCTGACTGCCCAGTAAAGCAGATCTAAACATATAAACACTGGGTTTTCCTTCAGAAAACTGGCTCAAACAGATGACCCAGTCTAAAAGCCCTGTTCTTGTCCCTCTTCACTGCTTAATTCACGCTTACCTGTAAGCAGGCAGTGATCATTCACAGGCATTTGAGGAAATCAGGGGTTGAAAGAGTGAGAATGAAGTAAGCACACATGTCATACAAGAGTGAAAATTTCAGAAAATAATATAACTACTGAAAATTAAAATAATGCATAAAAAGGAAAAAATCTAAAGTGGTTAGGAGATAAAGTTGAAGAATATCTTAGAAAACAGAGCAAAAAAAGAGATGGAAAATAGAAGATGAAGATAAGTCAGTAAGTTGTTAGTCCAATTTCATAGAGGAAAAAACGTAGAATGGAAAATGTCTTTTAAAAAAATCTCAGTGGGCCGAAACTGGTTTGGCTCAGTGGACAGAGTGTCGGCCTGCGGACTGAAAGGTCCCAGGTTTGATTCAGGTCAAGGGCATGTACCTTGCTTGGAGGCACATCCCCAGTAGGGGGTGTGCAGGAGGCAGCTGATTGATGTTTCTAACTCTCTATCCCTCTTCTTTCCTCTCTGTAAAAACTCAGTAAAATATATTTTTTAAAAAATCTCAGTGGTTGAGCATTGATCCATGAACCAGGAAATCACAGTTTAATTCCCATTCAGGGCACATGCCCAGGTTGTGGGCTCAATCCTCACTAGGGGATGGGCAGGAGACAGCTGATCAATGATTGTCTTTTATCACTGATGTTTCTATCTCTCCCTCTCTCTCCCTTCCTCTCTGAAATAAATTAAAAATATATATACTAAAAATAAAATCTCAGGCAATTTTATCAGCTCCAAAGTGTGAATTTTTAGATTGGCAGGGTTCAGGCCCTGGTCGCCTAGATCAGTTGGTTAGAGCATTGCCCCAATATGGCAAGGTTGATCCCTGCAGGGCACATACAAGAAGCAATCAATGGATGCCTAAATTAATGGAACAATAAATTGATATTTCTTTCAGCCTCTCATTCTTTGTATATGTCTCTCTCTTTAAAATAAATAAACTAAAAAATAAATTGTCAGTGTTTACTAAGTTGTAGCATGTTTCAAAAATAGATCCATACCAATAGCAATAATTAACATTTCTTGAATGCTCAACCCATTTTAATGCTCACAGCATCCCCAAGAAGAAGAGTGTATTATTAGCATCCTCTCTCTCAAAGATGATGTTAATTTACATCCCAAGGACACTAACTGCTATTTTGAAATTTCATTACACTAAGGACGGAGACACTATTCTACAAGCATCCAGAAACTTGGACAAACAAAAATTCTTCATTCAATTCAAAAGATATAAAATCAGAAGGTGATTCAATTTTTCAGTGGACAAACAAATGTGTAGAGGTAAATGGTCATAGTGAAACATACATCTCAATTTGTTCATGCACCAGAAGTATACATATGGTGAAATGGTAGACGTTTTGCTAACACACCTTTTTGAGTGTCTGATTTCTCAGGTAGAGACATAGGTGCCATTCTGGAGTGAGCTAAAGCCAGGAGGGAGACACTTTCTGATCTTTATTTCAATTAGAGCATAACATTTTTCTTTGGAGGAGGCGGTATAGACGCTGAGTTCCTGACAGTGATTTGTATTAAAGTAGTTCCACTGAATACAAAAGTTAGGAAACATGATTTTTAGAGAACTATCTTATTGCTGTATAATCATACCATTTGGAAGTTTAGGATTCTCCCTTTGTTGATTTAAAAGTCTAAAATGTTACACAGGCTTCTGAAAATTATCTGTCTTTTAGCTTTCTGTGCTCATTTCTCTACTAGTACAAACAGCCTCCCATACCCATCTGTTATGTGATTTAGTTGAAATGCAGTTTAAAAAGTAATTTTGTGCAAAATGCTACTTCCCTTGATATCAATACCTATTATGGGACTTGCAGAGATCAGAAAGTGTTTTGAAAATTTTCCGACTTTAGAGCAGCACTTTGAAAGCAGACTACACTTTTCTCAGAAGACAAAAAATGCCTTACCATCAAAAGAACTAATGCTTGTATGTGGCATATTAGTCCTCATTGTGGTTTAGCCAGCAATATGTGAGGCCTATTTCAGGTTATCACTTGTATTTCTAGCACCACCAGAATCTGAAACTTCAAACACTTTGCCAGGTTCAAAGAGGATGATTGTTCCTGTAAACTAAGAAAAATACTATAATTTTTAAGATTTTTTTCAATTTATATGTGCAGAAAATATAAGAGACTTGTCCCCTTAAACAGCCAAGTGTTATTATGTACTTAAGGGCTAAGAGAAAGTAAATTAGGTACTATGGGGATGATGCTCTCCTTAATTAAAAGAAGAAAAACAGGCTTTTGTTCCAGAGACCAACTTAAAAAAAAAAGAGCTCTGAAAAATCAAACAATAGTAGGAATAAGAACATCAAAAAGATTTGTAGGACTATGCTCAAGATGTATTCCAGAAACCAGAGCAAAATTTTAAGAAAATAAAAGAGAAGAAAAATTCAAAAGGCATGTCTGAGGTTTGGTAGGTAACTTTGAAGAGACATTCCTCCAGCACCTGAAATGCCCTTGGTTGTGTCCTTCATGCTACAAGGGCTTGGGCACAGTCGCAGGAGGAGCCTGAGCTCGAGTTCACACACTAAAAACACAGAAGCTAGGGAGAAAATGGAAGAGAGGAAGTCAGCAAATGTGGCAGATGAGAATAATCCAAAGCAGGGTGAGGTAATGATGGGGCAGGTGAATGCCAAGGGAGGTGAAAATAAGGACAAATTGGACTTGAAAATAATCATAGGAACTGAGGAATGCATCCAGCATCCTCCTCCAGGAGCAGTCTGAGCTGAGCAGTGAGGACTATGAAGACTCCACAGTAAACCTATGCACCTGCCAAGGAGATCCACAGGCTGAATCAGTGTTGGTTTGCCTGCTGGGAAGCACCGATTCCTAGAGGAGGAGGAGGAGATGACCATCAAACCCTTTCCCAGACACCTCAGCCTCAGCCTTGGACATGCCCTCACAGTGGATGCCCTCCAACTAGATGACCTGTCTGGACCCAATGATCCTGCTCCTCAGACAGATGTCAGCCTCTCAGGATACAACCAATACCTGGTTTCCACGTTGGGTCAAAGCAGTCAACACTGCCAAAGTCTCCAGAGGAAACTGCTGATATCAATAGCTACTATGTCCTGACCATCTGGGGAAATGAAGAGGCAAGTTTAATGTCAAAACAACAACAACATCAACAACAAAAATAAAACAACTATATGATGCGGTGCCTTTGGAACCACAATATGATAGAATGTAGAATTATGTTGGGTACAATTCTGAGGGTATTTGGGGCTCAGAGTGAGAGGCAGAAAGATGTGTGATGTATTTATCACCTGTGATTAACACGCAGAAAACCTGAAGGGGTCAACTAGAGGTAAATAAATGGCATAAGGGAGACTGTAGGAGAAGAGGCTGGTGCTGTTTGAATATGTTTTGTGAAGAAATAAAAGTGTTCATCGGTAAAGTATACATTAATAGCAGACACTTATTTTTTTATATATCTCTAGCCAATATTTTAAGATAAAATAAAATATATGATGAGTTTTATAGTCTATATACTTTTATAAGAAGCATTAGTACATATACCATGCGGGATATATTTACATTGCTTTCTTCCCTGCATCTGAGGCAAACCTAACACATTGGTAATACTGTTCAGATATAACATTACTCATCAACAGGACAGTTTTGCAACAGAATGAAAGTGCCTGAAAAGAGAACTTTTGGAAATCCACTGAGGAATTAACAATGTTTGGGATGCTGTTATTAATTTTATTCAATTAAAATATATTTATTCAATATCTACTGTGTGCCAGTGTTTACTAGTTGCTCATATTTGCAGTCACAGTTCCTACCCTCATAAAATGTACAAACTTATTGAATGTTGGATATGTGTCACCACAATCTTTGTCCTTAAAGCACACAGGGATATCCCAAGCTGTGCTAACAGTACCGTGACAGAGGAGCAGGCCAGGTGTAATGTGTGGCACTGGTCTTATGAGAGGGCAAAAATAAAGGTAGTGTGAAATTCCCAAGCCCTGGGTTTCCCTCTTCCTTCATGAACATGGGTTTACCTTAACTTATACTTGAACTTTTACAGCTCTTTTAGCACAGTCATTATTTGGTAGATTGCTCATGCTCCTGGCTGGGCTATTTACCTTCTGTGTCTTCAGTCACTTTGATTTTCAGGCCCATTGGAAAAGATTACATAGGTAGCGATAGACATGTTCATTGCCTCTTCAGAAGGATCATTGCCTTTGTCTTGATTTGCATTTAATTACTTAGGGAAGTAGGAATATTTAATCCCAAAATGTGTTTTATACAGTGTAATGACCCCCTGCAATTTTGAAAACATGAATTGCAAAGTTTAAGGTTCAGTGACATTAAGTGTTATCTATATATCACCATTTTGCCCAAGATGTTAACGTTTTAACTCTACTATGTCTAATGCTCACTTTAACAATCTAAAGATATTTTCAATCCTTTGAGATGAGAGGCATCACACTTAAGTGTGAGATCTTAATTGTACTCCATTAATTAAGTGCTAAATTGATATTTGGCAACTTGGATGAATTAAAGGCTAATGTTTACACATGATACAGCAGCTCAAACTGCATTATGACTGCACATCTAATTTTTAAAATGTTCCTTGTATATACTGGTCTCATTTTCTTGATACTGAACTTCATCTCCAGTGCCAAATTCCATTTGAGACTTTTACTTTATAATACACAACTTATTATGAGATAAAAATCCTTTGCTTCAATGAACAGCCTTTGAGTATCAATAAAAATATTAAATATAATTTTTATCAATAAGTATGACCCAGGGTTATGTCAGGGTTAAATGAATAAGAAGTACCAAACACCAGTATGAACTGATCCACCTGCAGAATGTCTCAGCGGTGAGGTCAAGAACTCAGAGCAGAGAGACAAAAAAAAAAAAAAAAAAGGCCTCATTTCTTGACAGAGAAAATCAATGTCACTGAGGATGATATTACAAAATATGCACTACTCTTAACAAGGTAAGCATTGCCAAAGATGGTGAAAAGTGTCAAGATACATGTTTAAAGATGTAAAAGTTAGGGATCGTTTTCTTATTCTTACAAATTATTTGGTAGGAATGAAAAAGAATAATTTGAGGTGTAATCTATCATTGCATGCAATTTTTAGGAAACCACAAGGTCAGTATGATCTCCAAGAACTGAATTCAGGGAATCATCCATATTTGTTAGGAGCTTCACACCTATAGACTATGGTTTTATAAAGCTTTTTGAATTCATGTGCACATAGCAAAATGCACATTTTTTTCTCCTTTTTCATCCTTAATCTTTGGCAAGTGTGTCTGGCAAGAGTGAGGCAGGATTAGTTTTGTTCTCTTAGGGATCTAGGCAGTTAATTGTTACAATCTAGCAGAACAGTATTCTCTCCAAGAGCAGGTAAGGCCGCCCTACAGAGGCAGACATGATTTTGGTAGACCTACATGGAGTCATACTCTAATGAACCAAACATGTGTAAGATAGTTTGGAACAAAGCTACCAATACTAGTAAAAATAAAGGACTTCATAGAGTAGTCTATGTTTGAATGGCTCTAAAATGAGAACTAAATAAACCAGTCAAAGAAAGATAAATATCACATAATCTCATTCATTTGTGAAATGTAATGAACAACATAAATTGATGAACAAAAATAGAACCAGTCATAGAAACAAATAGACTATCCAACCTCAGAGAGAAGGCAGGAGGTGAAGGACTAAGAGAGCAACCAAAGGATGTATATGCATGCATATGAGCATAACCAATTGACCTAGATGGACAGGGAGGGATTATGAGGGCATGTGCCGTGGGTGTGGGAGTGGCTGGGTAGAGGTCAATGGGGGAAAAAGAAAACTTATGTAACTTTAAACAATAAAGAATTGAAATAAAAAAAAATTCTGACAAATGCTGAAAGAGTGTCCAAATATAGTAGTTTTAATACTACAAAACGTTCTACATCAGCTTGATGAGATTGGAAGGGGACATTAGTGTATATTGTAAAACCACATTAAGCTGCTACCTTACCCATGTCAAGCAGTTGACAAATATTTCCATCTTCAGTGACTGATGGCAGGTGATCCTATCTAATAAAAGAGTAATATGCAAATTGATCGTAACTTCACTACAACCACAAGCCATGCCCACCAGCCAATCAGGAGTAAGTATGCAAATTAACCCAACCAAGATGGCTGTGGCCACCAAGCAAGCAGGAGACTTGGGTTTCCCTGGTGATGGAGGAAACCAAGCTTCCCACAGTCCTGGTCTCTCCTCAATGCTATAAAGTTTCAATTATAGAAGATAAACAGATTTCAACAAAAATGGCGGCAGCCATGGAGCTGGAGAGAGCAGAAGGCTTAAGTTGGCCCTGGCAATGGAAGAAGCCCAGGTTCTGCAGCCCTGGCCTGCCTTGGCCTCTGCTCAAGGCTATAAAGTTTTAATTATAGAAGATAAATAAATCCTAACAAAAATGGATGTGGCCACCAAGTGAGCAGGAGGCTTGGCTCCACTCAAGGCTACAAAGTTTCAATTATAGAAGATAAATAAATTCCAGTTTAAGGCAAGAAAAATTTTCTGTAAGTTTCATAGTTAAAAATAAAGGATTTGAAATAAAGTTATAATTTTAAATTATTAAAATTGCACATCCCTCGAGGGGTCCCAGATTGGAGAGGGTGCAGGCTGGGTGGAGGGACACCCCCGACCCTGTGCACAAATTTCATGCACAGGGCCTCTATCCCTAGCTAATAAAAGAGTAATATGCAGGGGAGAGAAAATGGCGGCAGAGAAGACAGATGCATCTGGAGCTTTGTTGCTGGGCAGAGGGAGAGAGAGCGGCTGAGAGTTGCACTGGGAGTGTTTGTTGGCAAGTTAAGAGTCAGTTATCCTCCAGGAGAAGGTGGGGGACTGCTGGACGGGGCTCTCCCGGTCAGGCAGCCCCACTGCCATGGGGTTTTTGTCCGCTGGAGCCACCAGCGTGAACGCAGAGACCGCACCATCTTGCAGAGGGAGGTGGATGTCTGCGGTCATCTGAAGCCTGCAGCTGGTGCACCCATCGAGCAGCCTGGGACCTGGGGACCCAGAACTCCGCTCTCCAATTGGCGCAGACACGCGCCAGAATCAGAGATCCACAGAGAACACGAAAAGGTCAGATTTCGCCTGGGATAAGAGGGAGGTGGATGTCTTCGGAGGTCTGAAAGCTGCAGCTGACAGAGGCACCCACCGAAGAGCCGGGAACACAGAGCACGGCTTTCCAGGTGGAGTGGACACATGGGCGGTGGATTCGGAGATCCACGCGGCGCATGGAAGGGTCAGATTTGGCCTGGGACAGGGTGGGATCTCCTACCCCCGCACAACAGAGACGCGCACACAGTGGGAACTGGGATGTGGGAAAGCTGCCTCTGGAGAGGTCCGCAGAGGTGGTCAGGGCGTGATGCTTAAGTGTGGAGGCAAACTCTCTGAGCTGTTGACAAAGGGGAATTCTGGAAAACGACTCCTTTTTTCTGGGACAGTAGGACAGCAGGACAGCCTGGGAGTTATTACAGTGTCCTGGCTGCAAAATCCCCACAACCTGGCTTTGAGAACCACAGAGTAGCAGGATCTAAGCACAGCCTAGAGAGGTCCTGTGCTTTGTCTCAGAGATCAATTCTGAAACACTGCCACCCACAAATTGACTCTCGCATAACCACAAAAGAATAAAGAGATTAAAACACCAAGAGGGGAACACAGGGAACTGGAATACCTTTCCTACTGGGAAACAGGAGTGCCAAGCAGAATAATAGTGGAAGTGAAGGACCATTCTATTTTTTTTTTCTCCTTTTTTTCTTTTTCCTTTTTTCGTTTTTTTTTTAATTTTTAAATTTTCATTTTTACATATTTTAATTAAAAGACTATTTTTTTTATTTCCACCTCAATTGATTTTACCGTTTTAATTATTACATTTTTGTTTTAAACTAGTATTATTAATTACTACTAGTACTTTACCTTTTTGGAAAAAAACAAGTGTCATTTTGTTTGCTCTTTATTTTATTTCGGGATTAGAATTCTACATTCTATTTTCATCTTTCCTTTAGCATAATTTTACTCCAACTCAACTCTACCTTTATGCCAACACTTTCCTCCTAACTTTCCCCATTTTGTTGTCTTGTTTCTCTTTCCCTTTTCCAACTTTAGATTCTCCCTATTCTTTCTCTTTACCTGGTTAAAATTTCACCCCATTTATATATCTAATTTCAAATCCCCTACTACAAGTCCAAACAAACCTCTCTCTTCTTGTCTTCACTAGCCAAAAATTTGTTTTTTCTCTATGTCCTTTTGTTGCTATTTGCCTGAAAAGTGATTATATTGATTTTTGGAAAATTTTTCTCAGATTGTTTTAGTTTATTCTACTTGTTTTAATTTACTTCTTGCTTGCTTTGTTTATTACCTCTCTTTTACCTCACCTCCCTTGATACCAGTTGCTATTTGCAGTCTCTAATAATCTCTAGGTACTGGTTGCTGGCCTTTATTGGGATTAGTGACTGTCCTATTGGAGTTGTCTCCTGACATCTATATTTTGTTCCCCTTTCCTCTCTTATACGCTTTCTTTTCTCTCTGACTTTTTTCTCTTCCTCTTTTCTTCTCCTTCTTCTCCTTTTAATTTTCTTATTTTATTTCATTTTTTTGTTCATTTATTTATTTTTTTCTCACTCTCCCAATTTGATATTGGCATTTCTTTCTTTACTTTTTTCCTCCTTTTCCTCTTCTTCTTTCTCTATTTACCCCTAATTTGTCTTGCATTGGTGGTCACCTTATTTGTGATTATTAACATCTGGAATACATTTCTACTCAGTGCCTTATGTGCTGTATTTGGTCGTGTTGTAGTTTGTGCCATTCAATCAACATAGGACAGAGAACTACATAACCAGACACCCAGAGAAGAAAGACCATGGGCAGAAAAAGAAACAGCCCACATAAGACAGAAAGGCAGGTTTCACCAGAAAAGGAAGTAAACGAAATAGAAGCAACAAAAAGCCTGCCAGGGAAAGAGTTCACAGAAATCATCATAATTCAGAAATTAAGGAGGAGAAACAACAACAGACCTTGTGGAAATACAAAGGATTGTTAAAAATGCTATGAACAACTCTATTCCAACAAACTGGACATCCTGCAGTAAATGGACATATTCCTACAAAAATATAACTTTCCAAACATCAATCAGAAAGAATCTACCCATCTCAATAGTCCAATAACTATGGAAGAAATTGAAGCAGTCATCAAAAAGCTTCCAGCAAAAAAGAGCCCAGGACCAGATAGCTACCCAGGAGAGTTATACCAAACATTCAAGGAATAATTAAAACCTATCCTCCTCAGACTACTCCAAAATATTCAAGAAGAAGGAACACTTCCCACACCTTCTATGAAGCCAACATCACCCTAATACAAAAACCAGATGGGACTACATCAAAATAAAAAGCTTTTGCACAGCAAAAGAAACCATCAACAAAACAACAAGAAAGATCACTGTATGGGAGAACATATTTGCAAATGTTATCACTGATAAAGGTTTAATCTCCAAAATCTACAGCCAACTTATACAACTTAATAAAAGGAAGATAAACGATCCAATAAAAAAATGGGCAATGGACTTAAATAGAACCTTTTCAAAAGAAGACAGAAGGAAGGCCAAGAGACACATGAAAACATGTTCAAAGTCATTAATCATCCGAGAGATGCAAATCAAAACGACAATGCGATACCATCTTACACAGGTCAGAATGGCAATCATCAACAAATCAACAAACGACAAGTGTTGGCGAGGATGTGGAGAAAAAGGAACCCTTCCTTGTGCACTGTTGGTGGGAATGCAGACTGGTGCAGCCACTGTGGAGAACAGTATTGAGTTTCCTCAAAAAACTAAAAATGGATCTCCCATTTGACCCTGTAATACCACTCTTAGGAATTTATCCTAAGAAATTACAAACACCAATCAGAAAGGATTTATGCACCCCTATGTTCATAGCAGCACAGTTTATAATAGCTACAATTTGGAAACAGCCTAGGTGCCCGTCAGCAGATGAGTGGATCAGAAAACTGTGGTACATCTACACAATGGAATTCTATGCTGCCATTAAAAAGAAGGAATTCTTTCCATTTGCAGCAACCTGGTTGGAACTGGAGAGCCTTATGCTTAGTGAAATAAGCCAGTCAATGAAGGAGAAGCATCCCATGATGTCACTCATTTGTGGATAATAAAGAACATTATAAACTGATGAACAAAATGATAGATACAGAGACAATAAAGCTTCAAACAGACTGTGAAATTACAGCAGGAAGATTAAAGTTAGGTGAGGTAGATAAGAGATCAATGAAAGGATTTGTATGCATGCATATAAGC
Source organism: Lasiurus cinereus (assembly GCA_011751065.1). Taxonomy (NCBI): domain Eukaryota; kingdom Metazoa; phylum Chordata; class Mammalia; order Chiroptera; family Vespertilionidae; genus Lasiurus; species Lasiurus cinereus. Next base: position 8,582,994 of record JAAGEH010000037.1, read on the forward strand.
ATAATCAATGAACATAGACACTGGGGGTTTGGGGTATGCCTGGGAGGGAGGGGGGGAATGGGAAGATATGTATAAAAAATTAATAAAAATAAAAAAGAGTAACATGCAAATTGACCATACCTCTGCTACACCCACAAGCCACATCCACCATCCCAGTCCAGCAGGCAATCAGAGTGATTATGCAAATTAACTACACCAGATGGTGTGACCACAGAAAGAGCAGGAGGAAGGCTTGGGTTGCCCCTGGCTATGGAGGAAACCAAGCACCCAGGCCTCCACTTAAGGCAACAAAGTTTCAATGGCTGTGCAGCAGAAGGGCTTGGCTCCACTCCTGGCTGAAAAATTTCAATTGTAGAATATAAGTAAATTCCAGATACCAGGGCCTCAAGTTGGGTCACCAGGGGGTGTGGCTGGCCTACAAACCACCACAGGACCCTCACTCAGGACACCCCACGCCCCAAGGAATCACCCACCCTGATCCAGGACACCCTTCAGGGCAAACCAGCTTGCCCCTACCCATGTACCAGGGCTCTATCCTATCTAATAAAAGAGTAATATGCAGATTGACCATCACTCCAACACACAATATGACTGCCTCCATGTGGTCAAATGATCCTGCCCCTATGTGGACACAAGATGGCCACCACAAGATGGCCAGCAAGGGAGGGGAGTTTGGAAGGACCAGGCCTACAAGGGAGGGCAGTTGGTGGCAATCAAGCCTGCAGGGGAGGGCAGTTAGGGGTGACCAGGTTGGCAGAGGAGGGAAGTCGGGGGTGACCATGATGGAGGGAAGGGAAGTTGGGGTGACCAGGCCCACAGGGGAGGGCAGTTAGGGGCAAACAGGCTAGCAAGCAAGCAGTTAGGCATCAATCAGGCTGGCAGGGGAGTGGTTAGGTGGTGATCAGGCTGGCAAGCAGAAGCATTTAAGTGCAATCAGGAAGGCTGGCAAGAGAGAAGTTGGGAGCCAGCAGTCCTGGATTGTGAGAGGGATGTCCAACTGCCAGGTTAGGATCGGGCCTAACCGGGCAGTGGAATATCCCTCAAGGGGTCCCAGATTGGAGAGGGAGCAGCCTGGGCTGAAGGATACAAATTTCGTTCACCAGGCCTCTAGTCTATATAATAAAGAGGTAATATGCTAATTGTCCTAATGGTGTCACAGTTACAACCAGGCTGTGCAAGCACAAGAGTTGGTGATTGGGAGTGTAAGTTGGAACTTGTGCCCCAAGGACATGAGGCTGCCACAAGGGGTGGCCCCACTGGCAGATGTGCTTACAGACCCACAGCACATCCCGCAGGGGGACATCAGGATGGGGAGGGGCCTTGGTGTATAGCTCTCAGCAATCCCGTGCTGGGGTCTAAAGGCATGAAGAGGAAGGCAGAGCACATAGGCAGTTAGGGAGTTTAGGCCAGGAGGGGAAAGAAGATAGGCAGTTAAGGAGATCAGACAGGGAGGGGAGAGATTATGTTTAAAATAATCCTAGAATATGGAAAACACATAAGCTGAAAATTCCAGTTTAAGGCAAGAAAAATTTTCTGTAAGTTTCATAGTTAAAAATAAAGGATTTGAAATAAAGTTATACTTTTAAATTATTAAAATTGCACATGATAATTATAGCTACTTTTTTTTTACTTTTTATTCATGTGATGTACTATTCATGCCAACTACTCTTCTAATTTGGAGGTTATTATTCCTAAAAAAAATATGACTCATATTCAGTGACTTTTAGTTGTATCATTTGTAGCACCATAAGCAACTGGCAAGAATTAGACTGAGAGAGAAAAGAAAGGATGGTTAATAATCTCCTCTGAGAATGGGTGAGTATGACCTATTATCTGAACATTTTATGTACATTGTACTATAGTTTTCTGATAAGAATCATAATGTTTTCACAAAGGATGAAAATAAAATAAGCATAAATCATCTTTAAACTTGGAATCCATTGCTCTAGACCAGTACACTTTAGAACAGTGTTTGACACCACTTGGAATTCATTTCCAAATGGCTGGAAACTGTATAAGAGTGTTTGAAAACATGTGGAAATCAATAAGGCACATGATTTCCAACTGAAGAAACAGTATAGAACAGAGTTTAACAAAACTTGGATACATAATGCAGATGTTGCTCATATTTTCTAAACCTAAATTATATTAGAAGAAACTTGTAGAAATAGTTGATTTTTGTGAATTGCAAAAGGTAGGAGTCCAATTTCTTTTTTTTCTTTTTTTGCATATGTATATATAGTTTTCCAAGTGTCATTTATTGAAGAGAATATCCTTTCCCTATTATGTGTTCCTGGCATCTTTGTTGAAGATTTTAATATTTCTGGGCTTTGCATTCTAGTTAATTGTTGTATGTCTGTCTTGAAGTCAATACTATACAGTTTTAAATATTCTAACCCTGTAGCACATTTTGAAATCAGAAAGTATGATGCTTATAAGTTTGATTTTACTTCTCAAGACCACTTTGGCTATTCAAGGTCTTTTATACTTTCATATAAATTTTAAGATTGCTTTTGGTATATCTGTAAAAGATATAATTAGGATTTCAATAGGGAGTGCATTGAAACCAGGGAGTGTTTTGGATAGTATGGATATTTTTATAAAAATAAACCAAAATGGATTAAGACTAATGTAAAACCTGAAACTGTAAAACTCCTCAAAGCATACCAGTATATAAAGGAAAATCTTCTTGACATTGGCCTTGACAAAGATTCCTTGGATTTGGCATCAAAAGCAAAATCAACAAAACAAAAAATAGACACCTGGGACTATATCAAGCTAAAAACTTCTGCACAGTAAAAGAATACAATCAACAGAATAAAAATGAAACCTATGAAATGGGAAAAATTGCAAATAATATATCAAATAAGGGATTAATTTTCAAAATATATAAATATATTCTACAACTGAAAAGAAAAAGCAAACTAAAAAATAACCCACTTAAAAATGAACAAATGTTTTGAATGTACAGATATCCAGAGAAAATTCAAATGGCTACAATGAGTAATCATCTCATACCTGTTAGGGTGGCTATCCTACCTAATAAAAGGGTACTATGCAAACTAACTATCACTCCATTACAATGATGAAGGCACCCATTACCTCAAGATGGTGGCGCCCAGTCCCCTCAGCCTCACGCGAGTCCCTGAGTCCTGCAGGGCTGCCAACTGGTGGAGTGCTTGCTTCATTTCCACGGCAATGCCCCAGCCATGGAGGGCCTCTGGGGGACAGGAGGCTGGCCCATAGCCTCCATGGCCAAGCACAGACCTGCAGAGGAGATGGCGGGCCCACTTGCAGCCTCCATGGCTGATCGCCAGCCCAGAGTAAAACACTGACAGCAAGTCCATTCAGTATAATTGGGGTATTAGAGGCCCACAGAATGATCATTTCCTTTTCTATGAAACACATAACTCTGACACACTAGTTACAATTAAGTAAGTTCCATATATTTTGATATTTTACAGCCCTGGAAAGTTACATATATCACCAAAGTGAGAAGATGAAAAGAATTTGTAGGCTTTTAAAGAAGTAACCGATTTCTGCCTTGAAGACAAACCAATTCAAAAACTGATGGTTTGATTGACTATAGGACATTAGCCAGATTGTATCTAATTTAGCAGTTTTACTTCAGGCTTTCATCTTCGGCAATCTCCTTTCAACATCATTATCATCCTGCTAGTTCCTTCACTGAGTTAAACAGAACTTTTGCATCTGTTATTACGTATTTGAACAAGAATTATGTATTTAACACATGCAAAATTTTTTGATACAATAAAACAGAAGATCATTTGATTCTTCCCTGGAACACAGCAAAGTGCACACTTGAATCATTGGTGTGGCTTAGGCTAATTTTCCAAATATTATTAATAAAATTCATGTAGTGATCTTCACAGAGCCAAGGATTCTCTCTTTCAGGCCTACATATTTAGCATCTCCAAAAAGGAGGCCTGTTATTCTGTATTTTGTTTTGTTTCATTTTTAATAGTCACCAGAGGATATTTTTTCACTGCTTTTTAGAGAGAGTGGGCCAGAGGGAAAAGGAGAGGGAGAGGGCCCACTCATTGCCAATGGCAGGCCTTTGTCAGCAGTCCCTCTTCTTTGCGTGAGCTGCAAACACCTTTTCTGACAGCTCTTTGGCTAAGCTCCCTGTATGCTACTCACAGTGTTCTTGGTAACTTGGGTAATAAGAATCCAAGAAGGTGATCTAGGGTTTTTCCACCTCACTCCTGGAGAAAAAACCAAAGGTCCACTGCTGGAGGGGCTAAGAAATGTCATATTCTGCCCTAGCCGGTTTTGCTTAGTGGATAGAGCCTCGGCCTGCCAACCTCAGGGTCCGGGTTTGATTCTGGTCAAGGGCATGTACCTAGGTTGCAGGTCCCTCCCTGACTGGGGCTCAGGTCAGGGCTCATGCAGGAGACAACTAATCGCAATGTATCTCTCACATTGATGTTTTTCTCTGTCTTTTCCTCTCTCTTCCATGCTCTCTAAAAATCAATGAAAAAATATCCTCAGGTGAGGTTAAATATGAAAGGAAGAAAGAAAGAAAGAAAGAAAGAAAGAAAGAAAGAAAGAAAGAAAGAAAGAAAGAAAGAAAGAAAGAAAGGAAGAAGAAAGGAAGGAAAGAAAGAAATGTCATATTCTATAAAAGAGATATCTTGAAAATGCCTAAAGAAAGTTGTCATTTTTTCATGGTGAAGGGACTGGAGTCTGTGTTGATGAAAACACCTTGGTGGCTGCAGTGGCTGGCGGTGGCTGCAGCTGAGGAGTGATGGGGGCAGCACCTTCCTGGGATCAGCCAGATTGCCTTCTGCGGAAGGAGGCCTACTGATGGCTTAGGTCTGCAGGGAGCCATGAATAGGACCTCCCCTAAGGGCTCCTGGACTGTGAGAGGGGAAGAGTGGGCTGAGGGACCCCCCCCCACTGAGTGCATGAATTTCATGCACTGGGTCTTGTGTGTGTGTGTGTGTGTGTGCGGTGGCAGGGTGCTGAGGGAGTGAGGAAGTGAGGGAAGCTGCGAGGTGGCAGCTAGTGGTGAGGCGTGGGAGGTAAGGGAAGGAGAAGGCTGGGAGGTGGGGAAGTGGGGAATCTGATGGGTCTTGATCACTGGCCAGGCCTAGGAACCCTATCCATGCATGGATTTCATGTACTGGCCCTCTAGTTATGAAGTAAAGGGATAAAAAATGCGGATAAAGATATGAATACATTGTAACTCTTATACATTGCTGCTGGAAATGTGGAATGATGCAACCAAAAAACAGCCTGTAGGTTCTTAAAAAAGTTTAAAGATAAAACCATGATATAATCCAGCAATCCCTCTGGGGTATATATTGAGAATAATTAACTTCTGAATCTCAAATAATCACCTAAACTACCATGTTCACTGGAGTATTATTCACAATACCCAATATGCAGAAAGAAACTAAATGTCTACAAACAGATGAATAGATAAAAAATGTGATGCATACATACAAAGGTAATTTATTTTAAAGTTTCTTTAGAAATAAGAAAATCTTGTTATTTGCAACAATTATTGATGAACATAAAGGATATTATGCTAATTTAAATAAGCTGATCACAGGAGAATAAATATTAAGTTTCTACTTATCCAAAATAGTCAAACCTATAGAAGCAGAGAATAGATTTGTGATTGCCAGAGACTAGGGAGAGGAGAAATTAGGAAGTGTTTCTCAATGGACATGAAGTTTCAGTTACACAAGATTAATAAGTTCCAGATGTATAGTTAACTATATGGTATTGTGCACTTTAGAATATGTTAACAGGGTCGATCTCATGGTAATTGTCCTAACACACACACACACACACACACACACACACACACACACACACACATATTTGCTTAATCCCTCATCTTCTTTCATCCAGTCCTCTAACACCCCTCCCCTCTGACAGCTGTCAGTCTGATCCATGTATTTTGTTTGTCAGTTTATTTTGCTCATTGGATTTCACATATAAATGAGATGATATGGTATTTATATTTCTCTAACTAGCTTATTTCACTTAGCATAATAATCTCCAGGTCCATCCATACTGTTGCAAAAGGTAAGATTTTCATTTTTTTTTAAGATTTTCTTTTTTATGGCCTAGTACTATTCCATTCTGTAAATGTACCACAGTTCTTTTTATCCACTCATTCACAGATGGGCACTTTTGCTATTTCTAGTTCTTGGTTATTGTAAACTATGTTGCAATGAACATAGAGGTGCACATATTATTTCAAATTATTTTCAAGTTTTAATAAATTCATTTAAAAATGAAAGGAAATAAATGATGAACACATCATGTATGATAACATTTACTCTAGTGAGGAGGCAAGATCAGACATAGAAGATCATAGAGGCAAATATACTATTACTGGTTCTGGGTTGGGTGGTAAATTTATGGTCAATTTAACAAGAAGACCATGAACCAACTCAATTCTAAGCACCTGAAGGCAAATCATAAATACAGAAATAAGTAAATTACACATATCTTATTATACACACAAACATTCACACAGAGAGTTAGAGAGAATGTACAATGGATTTATTATCTTACACAGTGCGTCTCAACCTTTACTACCTATGTATTCTTAATATCAGGAGATTAAACAGCTAAAATCACATAGCCTGACATGGGAAATTTTGTGTGAGGTGCACATGTTCATTATCTTGATTGTGGTTATGGCTTCACAAGTATATAATATGTCAAATCTTATAAAAGTATTTAATTTATATAGGTGCAGTTTATTTTAATGAAAGTATAGATTAATAAAACCATTAAAATAACAATTTAACAAATATAAAAATAATCAGGTAGCCTGAAGTATGAGAGCAAGCACAGGAGTTCCAAGTTTATATTAAAAATTTTATTTGAAAAACAATAATGAAATACCACTACTCACCTATTAGAATGGCCAAAATTCAGAACACTGACAACACCAAATCCCTTCAAGGTTGTGGGGCAACAGAAACTCATTCATTGCTGCTGGGAATGCAAATTGATACAGCCATTTTAATAGACACTTTGGCCATTCCTTACAATGATCCAACAATCAGTCTCCTTGATATTTACAGAAAGGTGTTGAAAATGTATATCCACACAAAAACCTGCACACAGGTGTTCACAGCAGGTTTATTCATAAAAAACCTGTCCTCAGGGGTGAATGGATAAATAAACTGCAGCATACCAAGTCTATAGAATGTTATTCACTGCTAGAAAGAAATGAGCTATTGAGCCATGAAAAGACATAACAGAATCTTAAATGCATATTACTAAGTGAAATAAACCAATCAAAAAAGGTTACATACTGGTCTTAGCCAGCTTGGCTCAGTGGATAGAGCATCTGCCCTCAGACTGAAGATTTCCGGGTTAGATTCTGGTCAAGGGCACATACCTTGATTGCAGACTCTCTCCCTTGGTTTGGCCCATGCAGGAAGCATCTAGTATATGTGTCTCTATAACATGAATGTTTCTCTCTCTGTGTTTCTCCTCCCCTACACCCTCTTTAAAAAAAATCAATGAAAAATATCCTCAAGTAAAGATTTTTTTTTAAAAAAAGGTTACTTATTGTATGATTTCAACTTTATGACATTCTGGAAAAGGCACAACTATGAAAACAATAAAAAGCTCAGTGGTTTCCAGGGGTGCAGAAAAAGGGGTGAATTGGCAAAGCACAGAGGATTGATTATTAAGGCAGTGAAAGTACTCTACATAATACCATAATGGTGGATACATGTCATTGTACATTTGTCCAGTCCCATAAACACACTAAAAGTGAACCCAAATGTAAACTATGAGCTTTGAGTGAGTAAGGTTGGTCAATGTAGGATCATCAATTTTAACAAATGTACCACCCTGGTGGGAAATGTTGAGAATGAGGAGGTTGTGCATGTGTGAAGGCATGGGGTATATGTACAATCTCTTTACCATCCTCTCAATTTTGCTGTGAATCTAAAACTGCTATTAAAAAAGAAACAAATGCATGCTCTCCCCTGGAAAAAGGATCCCAAGTCAATGTTATAGAAAAAATTCCTTTATTAACTTTTGGTCGAGAATATGTTTATATACTTTCAGAAAACAACTCCAAGACCATGTGGACTCCTGCAACAGAGAGGAACTGACAGGTCTGCGCCAACCAAGAAGACAAGAGGAGAAATAGTTCAGAGATGAAAGTTGCTGATGACGCCTTGTCATGCTAGCAGTCAGCAGCTGTGCAAAGCTACAGGTTGCCTAGGACCAAACCAGAGAGGGTCAGACCTGCATTGCCACCATTTGTCCACTATCCAGATACCATTGCTGACATGTACACATAAAGAACTGTTGGACATTGAAATTGGGACTCAAACATTTTTTGTTCTTATAGGTTTATTTCTAGTCTGCAGATGCAAGATTTTTTAAAGAAAAGAATGGGGGGGGTAGATACAGAGGCAAAGGAGCATTGAACAGACTGTCAAACTACAGCGGTAAGGCAGGAGATGTTGGGGGGCGGCTGTAAGAGATCAACCCAAGGACTTGTATGCATGTATATAAGCATAACCAATGGATATAAGACACTGGGGAGGGGGAAGTAGGTGAGGGCATGTACTGGAGGGTAGGGGAGGCTGGGGGGAAGTCATTGGGGGGAAAAAGGAGACATATGTACTACTATTTGTAATACTTTAAACAATAAAAATAAATGAATAAATAAATAAATGCAAAAAAGAATTATGATAAGGATTGTTTAACATTTTTCATGTTAATTAAATTGTAACCTTTAAGAAATACCAACACTTTCCACTTTTTTGCACCTTCTTCCTTTTGTGCCAAGTTGCTGAAGTAAATTACGTCTCCATTCATGATTCTAGAAAGAAAGCTCATCCTCAAGTAAAAATCTCTATTTTAAGAAACAAAACATGATAGATATAGGGCACAAATGCTAGTTTTGAGTCTGGATTGGGTCAGCTTTGCTTTTCCTATTTTTCTGGTATTTTTAATCCTAGTCATACCTTAGATATTCTGAAATGTTCTGATTTAGTTCTTAATCACTTACTTGGGGCTATGAAAATGAAGAGGAACCCTTTTGGCATGGCTCAGTGGTTGAGCTTAGACCTATGAACCAGGAGGACACACTTTGATTCCCAGTGAAGGCACATGCCCTGGTTACAGACTTTATCACCAGTAGGGAGTGTGCTGGAGGCAGCCAATCAATGATTCTTTCTCATCATTGATATTTTTATCTTTCTTCCCCTCTCCCTGCCTCTCTAAAATTAATGAAAAAATATTTTTAAAAGAAAGAAAATGACATTTACCCTGCTTGAACATAAGTTCAACATTCCTTCTAAATATTTGAATTGAGACTTTGTGATAAAATGTACTAATAAACCAAGGTTTAGCTTATGAGACTTTGTTAAATATAGAATTTTATTGCACTAATTTATAATATACCTTAGAATTGTAGATATATAGTAGTATTGATTTTAGAATGTTTGGTTCATAGGAGTATGAATGGATTTAACCCTGAGCACCTCATGTACTGCTGAAGAAAGTGAATCTCCCGAGTGAACAACATATGCATAACTGTACTAGAACCTAAATATTGTTTCACCTGTTTTTTCTGCTCATCACTCTGCTTCAGTATTAAGTACACAACAAAAGCCTCAATTCTTCCTAGTTAAAAAAAACTTTTAATTGTTAGGTATAATACATAATAATGAATATCTAGGTAGATTCAACAGTTTTTTTAAATATATGTTTTTATTGATTTCATAAAGGAAAGGAGAGGGAAAGAGAGAGATAGGAACATCAATGATGAGAATCATCCATCTGCTGCTTACTGCAGACCCCCCCACTCGTGATCAAACTACAATCGGACATGTGCCCTGATCAGGAATCAAACCATGACCTCCTGGTTCATAGGTTGATACTCAACCACTGAGCCATGCAGGTCAAAGGTTAATATATGTGACCTTCAGAAAGTTAGAATTACAATGTGAATTGATTTGCACTACCAAAAATTTATTAAATTTTATTTGATATTGGTAAAATACTTCACATAAAAAACTATTTTACTCTTATTTTTCCTGTTCTATTTTTTGGTGCTAGATAAAATAGGTAGAGCTTTTCAAAATCAATTTTACCTTTCTAAATATTGCCTTAACAATAATGATAAATCAGATACCATAAAGGTTGAACTAAAAAAAAATGTTGGAATTGATTTCCCAATTTTTCCATTGGGCTAACCTGTTAAGTAAACAACACTATCTGTACAGAATGCACAACATGTTCACTCTATTACAATACCAATTCCTTTTAACCTTTGTTAAAGTTTATGTGAACACTGTTTTCTGGATTATTGGGAAATATATACCTAATAAGAGTTGAAAATAAGATCTTTTTTATGTTTGGTATTTGAGCAAATGTCCAATTTAAAGGGGTTACATGTCATATACTGTACATATTTAGGATGACAAGATGCAATATACTGAATTACATTTATAATAGATTATTGATTGAAAATTATAGTCCTGCTTTTGAAATCTATTACCTTTCAAGAAAATATATGTGTTTTCATGCACTGTACCCACTTTTCCTATGCATACCTTATTTTCAGTACTAGAGGCCAGGTGCACAAAATTCATGCACAGAGGGTGCCCTTCAGCCGAGTCTGCTCCCTCTCCAATCTGGGACCCCTTGAGGGATGTCCAACTGCCTGTTTAGGCCCAATCCAGTTAGGTTCACGCTTAAAGGGGCAGTCGGACAGCCGTCTCACAATCCAGGACTGCTGGCTCCCAACTGCTCACCTGCCTGCCTTCCTGATTGCCCCTAACTGCTTCTGCCTGCCAGCCTGATCACCCCCTAACCACTCCCCTGCCAGTCTGATTGATTCCTAACTATTCCCCTGCCAGACTGTTTGCCTTTAACTGCCCTCTTCTGAGGGCCTGGTTATCCCTCACTGCCCTCCCCTGCAGGCCTGGGTCTCTCCCAAATGTCCTTCCCTGCAGGCCTGGTCACCCCCAACTTCTCTACTCTGCAGGCCTGATCATCCCTCCCCTGCAGGATTGATCACTCACAACTACCCACAACTGCCCTCCCTTGCAGGCCTGGTCCCTGCCAACTGCCCTCTCCTGCTGGCCATCTTGTGGTGACCATCTTGTGTCCACATGGGGGCAGGATCTTTTGACCACATGTTGGCAGTCATCTTGTGTATTGGATTTATGGTCAATCTGCATATTACTCTTTTATTAGATAAGATAGAGGTCTGGTGCATGGGTGGGGGCTAGCTGGTTTGCCCTGAAGGGTGTCCAAGATCAGGGTGGGTGTTCCCTTGGGGTGTGGCCTGGGTGAGTGGCCTATGGTGGTTTGTAGGCTGGATAGGCCCCTGGAGACCCAAGCAGAAGCTCTGGTGTCTGAGAATTATATCTTCTACAATTGAAACTTTGTAGCCTGGAGCAAAGCCAAGCCTTCTGCTCCCACAGCCATTGAAACTTTATTGTGTTAAGAGGAGGCCTGAACCGGCCAGGGTGTGCAGAAAGCTTGGCTTCCTCCATTGCCAAGGGTTACCCAAGCCTCCCTCCTTCTGTCTCTGTGGCCGTAGCCATCTTGGTTGAGTTAATTTGCATACTCACTCTGATTGGCTGGTGGACGTGGCTGGTGGATGTGGCTTGTGGGTGTAGCAGAGGTACAGTCAATTTGCATATTACTATGTTATTAGATAGGATTGTAATAGACTAAGCAATGATTTGAGGGTCCACCATTCTAATCATGAAGTATTCAACATTCTGAAAAAAGGTTTATGAGAGACGAAATTATTTGATTGCAAGGCATAATCAGAAGTTTGATTTTTAAAGTAGAACTTTAATAGTGACTTATCATGCTATTTATGTTCAGCTGAAAGTGTAAAAAAATCCACTAAGTTAGATTTTTATTGAAGGAGGTTGTTTTCCTGCAATTAGAAATCCTTAGATTAGTTAGTCAACTGGTCCCTCATGACTTCTGTAATTTACTGTAAATCACCCCCGCCTGCAAAAAAAAAAAAAATGCTTCCTTTAAGTTTGCTGACTGCTTAACAAAAAGCTGCTCCATACATTTAAGGTTTTGTTATTAATCATTATGCTGAAAACTACTTGAAATAAATAAGATAACTCTGCTTGCTGACTTGTGCAAATTACCTAAAATTTAGGCTCTGAAATTATTTCAATTATTTTGTCTTGTATCATATTTCTTAAAGAATAACCTTAGACTCAACTCAAATAATTACAAAAATGGATTTATTAGTGTCTTTTCATGCCTCTGTTTCTTTTTTCTACTGGGCACTATATACCTTTTATCTTTCTGAGATTTTTGAAGTAGGTAATAATTAAGGACCAAATTATGAATAAATTTTCATTATGAAGCTGATAATTTTTAGCTACAGCTCATCAGTCCTAATAAAGGATTAATGCTAATGATGGTTTTTAAAATATCAAAACAACATATTAATTTTTTATAAGGACTGAACCTTTTCTTTTCCCCATCAACCACAACTTTATAGTAATCATGTGACAGTTTTTTTCCTTCTACTTTTTTCTAACTTAATAGAATTTGTTTTTTTAGAGTAGTTCTAGGCTTAAAGAAAAATTAGAAGAAGGTTTGGTGTTCTTGAGTGACATCAACAAGATAATGGAGTAGGAAGCCCTGTTCCTCCTTCCCTCCATGGAACACTAATTCAACAATTAATAGTCAAGTTTCCTTTGTGAGAAATCCAGAAATATTCAAGAGGTTCCTGAATCCTGGATAAACACGAAACTATCAACAACAAAGTGGATACAAAAACATCACACACCCTCTTACGATAAAACCTAGCCTTGTCATAATGTCATCCAATCAGGAAAAGACTTCTCAGCTCCAACCTTCCCCCTGGGAAGGGAAAGAGGTGGGTTGAATACATAACCAATGCCCCAATTTTTCCAAGGGCAACCCAGAGGAATGGCTTCAATCTGGCCTTTCTCAGAACACCAATGAGACCTTGTATAATTTAGACAATTAGTGCCAGTGAGAACAGAGATGGCAGTTTGCATTGGCAATCACCATAGCCTTTAAGATCCTCCCCGCTCACGACAGAGCAAGTGGACAAAAATCTGAGATCTCAGCTCTTACTGGAGGGGAATACCTCAGCTCTTGTGGGGGTTACACAGAGACTGGCTTTCTGCTGAGGGGCAGTGAGAAAAAATACAACAGCTTTAGCTGGCAGTTGCTATAGCACTGTAGCCCTTCCCCCAAGTCAAGATAGAGGGAACAGACAAAATGCCCCAGTTTAGTTTCTCCCTGAGAAGAGAAAGTAGAACACACATTTATTGCCCAATGTTTTATATTTGTTGTTGTTGACACTATTACAGATGTCCCCCATTCTCCCCACTACTTTTCCTACCTCTACCCTAACCCAGCCGCCACTGCCTTGGCCTTCACCACTCTGTTGTCTGTGTCCATGGGCTAAATATATATGTTCTTTTGCTACATTCTTCACCGTCTTTTATGCAGTCCTCCCATCCCCTCTCCTCTGATAGCTGTTAGTCTGTTCCACATATCCATGCCTTTGATTCTATTTTGTTCATCAGTTTATTTTGTTCATTAGATTCCATATATAAATGAGATTATATGGTATTTGTCTTTCTTTTACTGGCTTGTTTTACTTAGCATAATACTCTCCAAGTCTCTCCATGCTGTCTTAGAGGGTAAAAATCCTTCATTTTAACAGCTGTATAGCATTCCATTATGTAAATGTACTATAGATTTTCTTTATCCATTCATCTACTGATGGGCACTTGGGCTGTTTCCAGATTTTAGCTCTTGTAAATAACACTGCTATGAACATAGGGGTGCATATATTTTTTCGAATTGGTGTTTTGGGATTCATAGGATATATTTCTAGAAATGCGATCACTGGGTCAAAGTGCAGTTTCATTTTTGATTTTTTGAGGAAGCTCCATACTGTTTTCCACAGTGACTCTAACCTTTTGCATTCCTGACAAGAGTGCACTAAGGTTGCCTTTTCTTTGCATCCTCACCAGCATTTGTTGTTTTCTAATTTATTGATGATAGCAAATCTGGCAGGTGTGAGGTGATAACTTGTTTTAATTTTCATCTATCTGGTGATTCATGTTCTTGAGCATTTTTTCTTATGTTGCTTGACCATCTATATGTCTTTAGAAAAGTGTCTATTCAGATATATTGCCTATTTTTTAATTAGATTGTCTTCCTGATGCTGAGTTGTATAAGTTCTTAATACATTTTGGAAATTAACCTCTTATCAGAAGTATCATTGGTGAATATGTTCTCTCATACAATTTTTCTCTTTTCATTTTGCTGATGGTTTCTTTTGTTGTGCATAAACTTTTTAGTTAGATGTAGTCCCATTTATTTTTCCTTTGTTTCCCTTGCACTAGGAAATATTTTGGTAAAAACATGTCTACACAAGATGTCTAAGATTTCATTGCATATATTTTCTTCTAGGATTTTTATTATTTGGTGACTTACATTTAAGTATTTTATCCATTTTGAGTTTCTTTTTACATATGATGTAAATTGATGGTCTAGTTTCACTTTTTGCATGTACCTATCCAATTACCTCAAAACATTTATTAAAGAGACTGTTTTACTCCATTTTATACTCTTGCCTTCTTTGTTGAATATTAATTGACCATGAAGGCATGGATTGGTTTCTGGGCTCTCTGTCCTGTTCCATTTATCTATATGCCTGTTCTTGTGCCAGTACCAGGCTGTTTTAATTATAATGGCTTTGTAGTATAGTTTGATATTCAGTATTGTGATCCCTCCAACTTTGTTCTTCTTTCTCAAATTGCTGAGGCTATTTGGAGTCTTTTTTGTTTCATATAACTTATTGGGATATTTGTTCTAGATCTATGAAATATGCCATTGGTATTTTAATAGGGATTGCATTAAATCTATAGGTTGATTTGAGTAGTATGGCTATTTTAATGATGTTGATTATTTCAATCCATGAACATGGTATATCCTTCCTCATGTTTGTATTTTCCTCTATTTCTTTCCTCAATGTCCTATAGTTTTCCAAGTACAGGTCTTTTTACCTCTTCGGTTAAGTTTATTTTAGGTTGTTGTTGCAATAGTAAATGAGATTGGTTTCTTAGTTCTCTTTCTGATAGTTCACTATTGGTTTAGAAAAATGCCACTAATTTTGAGGTGTTAATTTTATATCCTGCTACTTTGCTGAATTGATTTATTAGATCTAGTAATGTTTTGGTGGAGGTTTTTAGATTTCTCTGTACAGTGTCATATCATCTGCAAATGATGACAGTTTTATTTCCTCCTTTTCAATTTGGATCCTTTTTTTTTTTCTTCCTCTTGTCTGATTGCTCTGGGTAGGATTTCTAGTACTATGTTGAAAGAGTGCAAATCCCTGTTTTGTTCCCAATCTTAAGGGAAAAGCTTTCAGTTTTTGCTTATTGAGTATGATGTTGGCTGAAGGTTTTTCATATATGTCCTTCATTACGATGAGGTATGATCCCTCTAGTCCCATGTTGGTAGGAGTTCTTATCATAATGGGTGCTGGATTTTATCCAATGCTTTTTCTACATCTATTGAAATGGTCATGTGATTTTATCTTTCCTTTTGCTTATGTGATGTATCACATTTATTGATTTGTGAATATTCTACCAACCCTGCATCCCCAGAATAAGTCCTAATTAGTCATAATGGTTGATCATTTTAATGTATTGCTGGATATGATTTGTTAATATTCTGTTGAGAAGATTAGCATCTATATTCATCAAGGACATTGATCTATAATTTACTTTCTTTGTAGTGTCCTTATCTGGTGGTCAGCAAACTGTGGCTCACAAGCAGCGTTTGCCACTCTGTTGACTAATGAATTTGCCGACCACTGACCTAAACTCTCAATTCCAATAATCACGGGCTGTTGTTATTCCTTGTGATTAAGTCCCTATTAGGGCAATACTGATCTTGTAAAATGAATGTGAATGTCTTTCTTCCTCTTGAAAAATTTTGGAGTAGTTTGAGGTGTTTGTTGTTCTTTGAATATTTGTTAGAATTCACCTGTGAAGGTAAGCATATGGGTCTCTCAATAAAAATAAAGGATAAAATATAAAAATAAATAAGAACTTCCAGCAAATGGAAGTCCTGGACCACCTATACATATGGGTCATATTTTCTTATTCATTCAGCTTTCACCTACCTTATCTTTTGATTGGAGCACTTAATCCATTTACATTTAAGGTTATTATTGATAGATAATTATTTGTTGCCATTGTTTTCTTTATGTTCCTCTCTCTCTATTTCTTCTTCTTTTTTTTAAATATGTTTTATTGATTTTTTACAGAGAGGAAGGGAGAGGGATAGAAAATCAGAAACATAGATGAGAAAGACATCGATCAGCCGCCTCCTGCAGGCTCCCCACTGGAGATGTGCCCGCAAGCAAGGTACATGCCCCCCACCGGAATCAAACCTGGGACCTTTCAGTTCGCAGGCCGATGCTCTATCCACTGAGCCAAACCGGTCTCGGCTATTTCTTCTTCTTAAAGTAGTCCCTTTAACATTATTTGCAATGCTGGCTTGGTGGTAATATAGTTCTTTCACCTTTTTTCTTTTCTAGGATGCTTTTTATTTCACCTTCAATTTTAAATGATAGCTTTGCTGGATAGATTAGTCTTTGATTCAGGTCCTTGCTTTTCATCACTTTGAATACTTCATGCCAATCCCTTCCAGCCTGAAGTATTTTTGTTGAGAAATCAGCTGACTTGGTGCGGGTTTCTTTGTGTTCATCTTGATTGAGATTATCTTTGCTTCCCTGAACTTATATGACTTTTGCCTTAACCAGGTGAGGCACATTTTTTGTTATTATACAGAGTTGCACAATCCATAAAAATAAAAATTGATAAATTTGTCTTCATCAAAATTAAAAACATTTGCTCTATGAAAGACTCCCTTAAGAGGATAAAATGGCTAGGCATAGAGTAGGAGGAAATATTTGTAAATCATGTATTTGCCATAGGACTACAATCCAGTATATATAAATAACTCTCAAAACTCAGTAGTTAAGAAATAAACAAACCAATTAGAACATGAGCAAAAGACACAGACATTTCACCAAAGATGAGCAGATGGCAAATAATCACATAAAAAGTTGTTCACTATTATTAACCACTTGGAAAATGCAAAATAAAGTCACAATGAGATATCACTATATACTTATCTGAATGGCTACACTAAAACTTTGTGACAACACCAAATACCAATGAGGATCTGAAGATACCAGATCATTATGCATAACTGGTAGGAATGTAAAATGAGAGTCTGGAAAACAGTTAGATAGTTTCATTTTAAAAAAAAAAGTCTCTATCAACTAACATACAACTCAGACACACTCCTGAGCATTTATCCCAGAGAAACAGAGGCAAATGTTCACACAAACCGTGTATATGAATCACATTTACTGTGGCCTTATTCATAAGAGCTTAAAACTAGAAACAACCCAGATGTTTTTCAATAGGTAAATTATTTAAAAAATACACAAAACTTTGATACATTCATTTCATGTTGTGTGGGCTGAATTTTGTCCCCATAAAAACGAATATGCTGAAATCTTAATTGTCTAGTAGTTCAAAATGAGATTATATTTCGGAATAGAGTTTTTGAGTGGGCCTTAATTCAAAATGACTGCTGTTTTAACAAGAGGAGGACATTTGGGAAAAGACACATACATATTGAGGGAAGACAATATGAAGATACAGGGAAAAGATTGTCCTCTATAAAGCAGGGATGTAGATCTGGAACAGATCATTCCCTCATGGCTCAGAAGAAATCAACCTCAATTTCAGACTTTCAGCTTCCAGAACTGTCAGAAAATACATTTCTATTGTTTAAGTCACCCAGTCTGTGGTACAAACTGATACAGGATTATGATAATTTATTTTATGTGTCAACTTAGTTAGTCCACAGTACCCAGATATTTGGTCTAGGTGTTGCTGTGAACATATTTTTATATATAATTAATATTGAAATCAGTAGAGATTGAATAAAGTATAATGAGAGTGGGCTTCATTCAATCAGTTGAAGACCTTAAGAGAAAAAAAAAAAAAGTGAAGGAAATTCTGCCTACAAACTGCCTTCAGACTTGAGTTGCAACATTAACTCTTTCTGGTCTATAGCCTGATGGTCTCTTTTTGTGTGTTCTTTTTAAAGATCGTTTTGGCTATTCTAAATTGTTTACATTTCCATGTATATTTTACGATCAATTTGTTCAGATTTTGGAATTTCTAGCTTCCACAATTATATAAACCTGAACTACTATCTTTACCTTCCTCCTCCTACCCCCCACACACATCTGTTTTGTGTTTCTATGAGGAACTCTGACTACATATAACTCTGCCTACACATATAATGTTATTGAGTAATAAAAATGATATATTACAACAACCTGGATGAATAACCAGATAATTATACTGTATTTATATAACATTCTTTAAATGTCAATAGAATAGCAACAGAATATGGATTAGTAGTTTCCAGAGTTTAAGAAGTGTTGGGGTCATGGGAAGTAGATATGGCTACAAAAGTGTACAACAGGGATCTGCTTGGCAATGTAAGTGTGCTATATTTTTACTCTATAAATGTTAATATCATGGTTATGATATTACTAGTGACCTGGTGCATGAAATTCATGCACATTAAAAATTAATTAAGGCCGAGACTGGTTTGGCTCAGTGGATAGAGCGTCGGCTTGCGGACTGAAAGGTCCCGGGTTAGATTCCTGTTGGGGGCATGTACCTTGCTTGCGGGCACATCTCCACAGTGGGGCGTGCAGGAGGCAGCTGATGGATGTCTCTCTCTCATCGATGTTTCTGACTTTCTATCTCTCTCCCTTCCTCTCTGTAAAAAATCAATAAAAAATATTTTTAAAAAGTAATTAAGGAGAGAAAATATTTTAATATTGCTAGTTGCCCTTTTTCTACAATAGTATTGTCAGAGATGAAAGAAAATTAGTCAAATGTATATGAAAATCTTCCTCCTGTCAGAGTCTGGGGTGCCTCACGGGAACCACAGTCAAGTCCCCGCCCACCCACGTGCACCTCCAAAATCACGTGAGACCCAGACCTGGCTGTCCCCACTCCTATTGGGCTAGATCCAGGCCTGGATGGCCCCACCCCTGTAAAGCCCCTCATGTCACCTGGCCAGATGCCAGGGCGAGGGGTACAGCCTGGGATGGGGTTGGCTCACCTTGAAGTTCCCTGGCCCAGGCCAGGGGGGTTGGCTTGAGGTTCCCCATCAATCCCCATCAGAGATTCCCCAGCCTGGCCAGGGGGGGATCACACCTTGAAGTCCCCTAGTCCAGACCAGGGGGCATGGCCTAAGGTCCCCTGTAAATCCCCACCAGGTAGGGGGCGCAGCCCCAGATCCCCAGGCCCAGTGCTAGGGTGGGAGGCATGGCCTGAGGTCCCCTGTCAAGCCCTGCATGGCAGAGGTGTGGTCTCAAGTCACTGGGCCTGGTGCAAGGGCAGGGGGCACAGCCTCAGGTCCTCTGGCCTGGCGCCAAGGGGATGTGGTCTGAGGCCCCCCACCCTGGCAATGGGGTAGGGGGTGCGTCCTGAGGTCCCCAGGCAATTGCTGGCCCAATTGAGCTAACTGTTCTCCCCTGCAGGCCTGGTCACCCCCCACTGCCCTCCCCTGTAGGCTTGGTCCTTCCCAACTGCCCTCCCCTGCCTGCCCAGTCATCCCTAACTGCCCTCTCCTGCAGGCCTGGTCCCCCTGAACTGCCCTCCCCTGCAGGGCTGGTTCCCCACAAGTGCCCTCTCTAGTGACCCAGGACACCAAGCCTTTCCACCCATCTCCCACTCTGCTCTGGGGTGATTCAGGATGCCAAGCCTTCCAGCCCATCTCCCACTCTGCACTGGGGCGACCCAAGGGTGATCCAGGATGCTAAGCCTTCCCCTCAACTCTCTTGCTTAGCTCTCCCATCAGGCTTGGAGTCCTGGATCGCTGGGGCAATTCAGGATGCCAAGTCTCCCTTCCCCGCACCCTGCCACTCTCCTGTTCAACCTTCCCCCACCTCTCCCAGCTGCTGGGGTTACCCAGGATGCCAAGACTTCCAGCCCATCTTCTGCTCTGCACTCCTGTCAGGTTTGGTATCCTGGGTTACTAGGGTGACCCAGGATGCCAAGCCTTCTAAACCCCCCTCCACATACACTCCCCCCCTCCCCATCTCTATGGCTCTGGCTGGTGCTGCCATTTTGGCCCATCAGTTTGCAATAAATCAGGCTTGCCATACTTCCTTATAATTGCCATAGCATCCTGATATCGGTGCTGCATATTTCTGGGACTACCCTCAAAAGATGATGGAAATATTATCATTTTACCAATCAGAACATTGTCATTTTCAGATCTACATTTGAGATAATCCATCAAACCATTATATTGTTCAACTCTCACCTTAGATTGGTTTGCTTTAATGAAATTTATCCGAGAGGCCTCCATTTTTTAATATGAATCCATGATAAACTGCTGAATTAACTTTCCTGTGTTTAAAATAGGATTGAACATGTCTTTCACAGAGATTAAATCCATAATACTGCATTTGTGTGACGATTCGTATCCTTACATTTTGTCTAGTATTATTGTCGATTACACTGTTATCTCTGAGTCTTAATGCAATATCTGTTCCCCAGCCTTTTCCACTATGTGGAAAAAGAATAGGATATGTCATTGCATCTAATGTAGGAAACAGGATACTGATTTGTTTCATTTTAGTGGCACTTGGATTATTGGGATCTGGTTTACAATGAATGAGCAAGTCCATTTCAAAAGGAGGTTCTCCATCTTCATTTCTGAATATGACAGCAACCTTAGTTACATGGGGAGAATTATATCTACCTGGGTCACTGTTATGATCGTATTTAATTGCCATAGTAGTATTTACTTCCATGGGAGCTATACCTTTTGTTGCTGCTTCAGATTGGGCTTCCTTTTCTACCTAATGTAACATCTTGTATGATTTTGTTAATTCATTTGTTTCATGCATGAGGTTGTTGATGTTGATCATGAGTCTTTCTGAGCAGCCCTGGTTTTCTGGAATTGCTAATATTTTACTTGTTGCTTCGGGTGTATCAAAAATATAGAATTGAGCAAACTTCTGAGAAACACCATCTGAAGGATGTAATATTCCAGTACAGTGATAAACTTGTCCGTGTATTCTAAAAACAGTATGGCCCATATCCTAATGGTGATTCAATATTTGCACCCCTTGAAGCAAAAGCAAAAGAACTATTTATGGAACAAATATTTTCCATGAATTTTTACTGTCAGAATCTTTGTCATTAATCTTTTTAAATATGCTGGGCAATCTGGAAAATGTATGTCATTTGGACAGACTTTTCCTCTGCTACAACATCGAGTACATTTCCCATGGGATGGTTTTTCATCAGAGAAATTTAGTGATAGGCAAAATTCACATCTAACAGTCATTCCACCACAACTATCTTGGAAAATTGCATGCTCATGTACTCCATTGTAGCTGAGAAGGCAGTTCCTACCAGTATTGCTAGTATATATTGATGACTGTTCTCTAGACATATTCTGTCTTTGCCACCTCCTTTCAACTTCAAAGGCACGTTGGTCTTTCTACATTTTCCGCCGAGCGACATTTTACCAATAGCTGCTCTTCAGATACATTCTTCCACAGGCATTGCCTTCTTTCAAGATCAGAAGCACATTGCTCTTCAGACTTTTTCTGTCGATAATAATGGCATTTTTTGGCTGAAGAGCTAAGTTGTATCAACAGTTTTTCTTTGGTCATAGTCCCAACTCTCTACTGCCATGGTCTGAGATATAGGTGAATGAGAGTCCTGGCTGTCAGGCCATTGAAAGCTGTCTGACCAAGGGCTGATTCTGGATGATTCTGTGGGGGTGGGAATTCCTCCTACCTGTTGTCAGTTTCCACAGCTGGGATGAGGAAGCTGGGGCTCCAGAGGAAGGAATGCCCTCTAAGCCACCGGCTTTCTTGCTCGGCTGGACCCCATGGGCAGGCCTTGGTGCTACCCACACTGCCTTCCCGGACCCCTGACGGACCCAAACCCTTCAGGTGGGGCCTAGTTCTGCCCTCCTTGCCTCCCCTTGCCCCTGATTCACCCCGACCCCTGCAGGCAGCCCCTGGCATGGCCGGCCTCATCCCCCAGGGCCCCCAATGGACCCAAACCTTGCAGGGGCAGGGCCTGGCTGGTGGGCATAGCGGAGGTACTCAGTAAATTAGCATCTTTCTCTTTCATTAGTGTAGGTGATTCTTTTTTTAATTTAATAAATCTTTATTGTAGAGATTATTACAATTGTTCCCCTCCCCCCAATAGCTCCCTTCTACCTGGTTCCCACCACACCCACTGGCCCTTACCTCCTCCACACTGTCCTCATCCATAGGTATACCATTTTTGTCTAATGTCTTCCCTCACCCCCTTCACCCGTTTACCCCTGAGAATTGACAGTCCACTCCCTTTCTATGTCCCTGATTTTATTATATTCACCAGTTTATTCTGTTCATCAGATTTTTAATTCACTTGAATTTTAGATTCACTTGTTGATAGATAAGTATTTGTTGTTCATAATTTTTATCATTATATTTTTCTTCTTCCTCTTCTTAATACCCTTCAGCATTTCATATAATACTGGTTTGGTGTTGATGAACTCCTTTAGCTTTTTCTTATCTGTGAAGCTCTTTATCTGACCTTCAATTCTGAATGATAGCTTTGCTGGGTAGAGTAATCTTGGTTTTAAGTTCTTGCTATTCATCACTTTGAATATTTCTTGCCACTCTCTTCTGATCTGCATATTTTCTGTTGAGAAGTCAGCTGACAATCATATGGGTGCTCCCTTGTAGGTAACTGTTTTTCTCTTGCTGCTTTTAATATTCTCTCTTTGTCTTTTGCTCTTGGCATATTAATTATGATGTGTCTTAGTGTGGTCCTCTTTGGATTCCTTTTGCTTGGGGTTCTGTGTGCTTCCTGGACCTGTAAGTCTATTTATTTATTTATTTATTTATTTATTTATTTATTTATTTATTTATTTTTTACCAGGTGGGGGAAGTTATCAGTCATTATTTCTTCAAGTAGTTTTCAGTATCTTGTGCTCTCTCTTCTTCTGGCACCCCATAATTCTGATGTTGGCACACTTGAAGTTGTCCCAGAAGATCCTTACACTATCTTCAAATTTTTCTATTAATTTTTCTTTTTCTTTTTCCAGTTGAGTGTTTTTTTCTTCTTTGTATTTCAAATCTTTGACTTGATTATTGTGTTCTTCTAGTCTGCTGTTAGGTCTCTGTATAATAGTTTTAATTTCAGTCAAAGTATGTTTAATTTCTAGTTGGTCCTTTTACATATCCTTGATGTTCTCGCTAAATTTATTGGCCTTTCTTAGGAAATTCTTGAAAAACCTTATAACCTTGGTTTTGAACTCTATATCCAGTCATTTGTTTTCCTCAATTTCTTTCGTTTGTGATCTGTTTCTTTGTCTCCACATTTTCACTACTTCCCTGAGTTGATAGTACAGCTTTGTGTGCTAGGTGTCCTATGTGGCCCACTGGCTCAGCCTCCCCAGTTACCTGAGGTGGACACTTCTGGTGCACACCTTTGTGGACTGTGTGTACAGCCTTAATGTAGTTAACTCTTGATTGTTGTTGATATCACTGGGAGGAATTGACCTCCAGGCCAATTGGCTGTATCAGCTATGTCTATGCTGGGAGAACTTCTGTGCTGGAGACACCCTTATGGGACAAGACTTGCAAAATTGCAAAAGCCTCTGTGCTCAGCTTGGATGGGCGGAGTCTCAGAGCAGGGCAGACAGCTTTGGCTGCCCTTCAGCCCTCCTCTATGATGCCCTTGGGTCTCAGTATTCTTCCGTTATCACTGTAAGTACCTCTGAGAGAGAGCCACCCTTGAATTTCATCCATTGCCAGACAGTCCAGTTTCTCCCCAAATGAGTTTGGGTTCCCAGTATCTCACCCAGAATTGGAGTTCAGCACAGTTAGGAGCTTCTGTCTCCCTCCTGCTTTAGAAAGCCAGCTGCCCACTTATCTGCCCATGCACTCAGCTGCCCATCCACTGTGCACACTCACGTGTCTTTGTACTTCAGCCTTTTGCAGCTCCTCTAATTCTCAATGTGCTTTTTCTTTCCTTCTAGTTGTAGAATTTTCACTCAGCCAGCTTTCCTGTGGTTCTGAATGGTGTCCATTCTGTCTTTTAGTTGTAGTTGTGATATTGTTGTGCAAGGCAGCAGTTTAGGTGTTTACCTATGCAGCCACCTTGGTTTCTCTTTTTGAACCCAAATGATGAATTTCCTTCACTAAGAGGTTAACCTCATGTTCCACATTCATTGCTAACTCTCCACCTTTTTTGCTGGTTGGTGGAAAATCTGGTGCAGCGTCACTGGGGGCAGGTTAGATAAATGATCCAAGGATGAAGAGACTGATGTAGGAAGTGCTAATCCAAGAATAAATCTCACTTGGTGATGGTGTTTAATCCCTTTCATATGTTTCTGAATTTGATTTGCCAGTAATTTATTGAGGATGTTTATATCAATATTCATAAAATATTGGTCTATAATTTTTTATAATGTCTTTGTCTTTGGTGCCAGGATAATGTTGGCTATATGGAATGAATAGAAAACATTCCCTTCCATTTAATTTTTTGGAAGAATTTGAGAAGGACTGATGTTAATTGTTCTTTAAATGTTTAGTAGAATTCATCAGTAAAGCAAATTTCTTTTTTTTGTTTTTATTAATTTTTTATACATATCTCCCCATTGCCCCCCCTCCCTCCCAGGCATACCCCAACCCCCCAGTGTCTATGTTCATTGGTTATGATTATATGCATAGATACAAGTCCTTTGATTGATCTCTTATCTACTTCACCTAACTTTAATCTTCCTGCTGTAATTTCACAGTCTGTTTGAAGCTTTACTGTCTCTGTATCTATCCTTTTGTTCATCAGTTTATAATGTTCTTTATTATCCCCCAATGAGTGAGATCATGTGATGCTTCTCCTTCATTGACTGGCTTATTTCACTAAGCATAAGGCTCTCCAGTTCCAACCAGGTTGCTGCAAATGGTAAGAATTCCTTCTTTTTAATGGCAGCATAGAATTCCATTGTGTAGATGTACCACAGTTTTCTGATCCACTCATCTGCTGATGGGCACCTAGGCTGTTTCCAAATTGTGGCTATTGTAAATTGTGCTGCTATGAACATAGGGGTGCATAAATCCTTTCTGATTGGTGTTTGTAATTTCTTAGGATAAATTCCTAAGAGTGGTATTACAGGGTCAAATGGGAGATCCATTTTTAGTTTTTTGAGGAAACTCCATACTGTTCTTTACAGTGGCTGCACCAGTCTGCATTCCCACCAACAGTGCACAAGGATTCCTTTTTCTCCACATCCTCGCCAACACTTGTCGTTTGTTGATTTGTTGATGATTGCCATTCTGACAGGTGTAAGATGGTATCGCATTGTTGTTTTGATTTGCATCTCTCGAATGATTAATGACTTTGAACATGTTTTCATGTGTCTCTTGGCCTTCCTTAATAGAACCTTTTCAAAAGGCGACAGAAGCAAATTTCTTTGTGGAGAGATTTCTGATCACTAATTTAATCTTCTTATAAATTACATCTGTTTGGGCTTCATATGTCTTTTTTTATTGAGTTTTGGTAAGTTGTGTTTTTTTTCTAGTAATTTGTCTATTTAATCTATGTTATCCACCTTGTTTGTGTACAATTGTTCATGGTAATATTTAAAATATATTTTATTATTGTAAAATTGATGTCGATGTTTCCTCTTTCAATTGATTTTTAATTTTGGGTCTTCACTCTTTTTTCCTTAAGTCTAGCTAAATATTTGTCAATTTTATTGATATTCTGAAGAGACAACTCTACTCTTGGTTTTGTTAACTTCTCTATTATTTTTCTATTCTCTGTTTTATTTATCTTCACTATTTATTTATTTATTTTACTTATCACTTAAAATTTTTATACAAACTTACTGAAAGAGCTCTTTGTAGACTTTGAAAATACAGATATTTACCATTTGTCAGTTGTGTGTGTGTCTCTAACTAGGAAAATAAGTTGGCTAAGATGCTCCTGAAGCCATCTAGTGTGTGTTTGTAGAGTCACTTCAGCCTCCATGCTTTCCCATACTATATGTTGTCTGTGCCATCAGGAACTGACATTATGCTGTTAAAAGCCATTCTGTTATCACATCCAGGCAGCTCTATCACAGTGATTGCTGGGCTGATAGTAAGACGCCATCAACTTTGAGACTTCCTGATTTCAAAATTATCTCTACTATTTAAAAATACAGTGATTTCCTTTCTTCTGCTAGGTTTATGTTTAGTTTATTCTCTTTTTCTAGCTTCTTAAGGCATAAAGTCACATTGTTGATTTGAGGCTTTTTTATAAATTTTATAAAATTTAAATGTTTGCAGTTATAAATATCCTCTTAACACTTCACAACATCTAATAACTTTTGGTATATTTTGTCTTCATTTTTATTTGTATTTTCTCAAGATATTTTATAATTTCTCTTTTTATTTTTTTAGTCCACTGGTTTTTAAGAGTTTGTTATTTAATTTCCACTTATTTGTGAATTTTTCAATTATTCTTCTGCTATTGATTTTTAGTTTTATCCTACTGTTAACAGAAAATATTTGATTTTTATCATTTTAAAATATAATAAAACTATGTTTAAAGTGCTCTGGCTGGGTGGCTCAGTTGGTTGGAGCATCATCCTATACACCAAAAGGTACCCTGATCAGGAATTGAATCATGACCTCATGGATCATAGGTCAATAGTTAACCACTGAGCACCACTTTCTGAGCTAAATATTTTCTTTGTGGCTACCATTATGATTATATATAACACTAGAGGGCCCGATTATGAATTCGTATACAGGTAGGGTCCCTCAGCATGGCCAGTGATCAAGGCTGATCAGGGCCACAGGAAGTTGGCTGGCCAGGGGAATGGGCAGTGGGAAGTTGGCCAGCTGGGAGGAGGGGCTGTGGGAGGTTGGTCAGCCAGGGGAGCTTGGCTGTGGGAGTTCACTGACCACCAAAGGGCAGCTCCTTTGTTGAGCATCTGCCTTTTGGTGATCAGCATGTGTCATAGAGACCAGTCATTTGATCGTTTAGGCTTTTATATACAGGCAGTCCTCAAGTTAATTATTTTCATGGTTGTGTTGCCATCTCCCATTTATTTATAAAAAAGAAAAAAAGTTCTGTTATTTTGACGTATGCACATATGTGCTTTCTGTTTTTTATTATTTATTTATCACAAGTAAAGGTCAGGAATTAACTTTTTAAATTTTTTTTTTTTTACTGTTTCATTTCATTACTGCTGATAGGTGCTTATGTAGGTGGGTAGGTTCTGTCTTAAGGTGAAAATCATGTTATGTTGTGCCATAGGAATGGATCTCTGAAGTAACCTGAGGACTTACTGTGTATAGATATTAATGTCATTACAATTTATCTAAAATTGATAACAATTTTAATCACATACAAAAACACTTGTCGTTTACAATCCCACTCACTCACTTCATATTATTAATATCACAAATTATATCATATATTATGTACTCATTAAGATAGATTTATAAATGTTTTATACATTTGTCCTTTAAATAATGTAGAAAGTGAAAAATGGAGTTTAAAATTAAAATGACAATAATACAGTTTTTATATCTTTCCATGTATTTACATTTGCTGCAGAACTTTACATTTTCATATGGCCTTAAGATACTGTCCAGCATCATTTTATATTAACCCAAAAGGTTCTTTTTAGCACTTCTTGTTTGGAAGGTCTACACAATGAATTATTTTAATTATTTTTCTAAAAATGTATGAATTTCTCTCTAAAGTTGAAAGAGAGTTTTGCAGATATAAAATTCTTGGTTGATGGCTTTTTCTTTTCTTTTTTTTAATTTCTTTATTTATACAGGTATTACATATGTGTCCTTATTCCTTCATTACCCTCCACCTCCCATTCATACCCCCATCCCCCTATTGTCTGTGTCCATTGATCAGGCTTATATGCATAAATATAAGTCCTTTTGTTGATCTCTTCCCTTTACCTCCATAATTCCCTACATTCCCTGAGGTTTGACGATCTGATTGATGTTTCTCTGTCTTTGGATCTATTTTTGTTCATCAGTTTATGTTGTTCATTATATTCCACAACTGAGTGATATCATGCTATATTTATCTTTCTCTGCCTGGCTTATTTCCACTTAGCATAATACGCTCCATCTCCAATCATGTTGTTACAAATGGTAAGAACTCCTTTTTTCCTGCAGCATATTCCATTGTGTAGCTGTACCACAGTTTTTAATCCACTCATCTGTTGATGGGCACTTAGGCTGTTTCCAAATCTTAGCTTTGGTGCATTGTGCTGCTATGAACATAGGGGTGCATATATCCTTTCTGATTGATGTTTCTATATTCTTGGGATATATTCCTAGAAGTAGGAACACTGGGTCAAATGGGAGTTCCATTTTTAGGTTTTTGAGGAAACTCCATACTGTTCTCCACAGTGGTTGTACCAGTCTGCATTCCCACCAAGAATGCATGAGGGTTTTGTTTTCTCTACATCCTCTGCAGCACTTCTCATTTGTTGATTTGTTGATAATACCCATTCTGACAGGTATGAGATGGTACCACAATGTTGTTTTGATTTGCATCTCTCTGATGATTAGGGACTTTGAGCAGGTTCATGTCTCCTGGCCTTCCTTCTGTCTTCTTTTGAAAAGTGTCTATTTAGATCAGTTGCCCATTTTTGATTCAGTTGTTTACTTTCTTTTGTTAAGCTACACGAGTTCCATGTAAATGTTGGAGATTAAACCCTTATCATTGATATCATTGGCAAATATGTTCTCCCATGCAGTGGGCTTTCTTGTTGTTTTATTGATGGTCTCCTTTTCTGTGAAAAAGTTTTTTATTTTGATGTAGTCCCATTTGTTTATTTTCTCTTTAGTTTCCATTGCAGTATCAGTGAAGAAATTGATACAGCATATGTCAAAGATTTTTCTGTCTGTGTATTCCTTTAGTGTCTTTATGGCTTCCTATCACATGTTTAAGTCCTTGACTTTATTTTTGTCTACAGTTTAAGTTGGTGATCTAGTTTCAATTTTTTGTATGTATCTGTCCAATTTTCCGAACACCATTTATTGAAGAAGCTGTATTGACTCCATTGTATGTTCATGCCCCCTTTGTCAAATATTAATTGAGCATAGTGGTTTTTGGTCCATTTCTGAGTTCTCTATTCTATTCTGTTAATCTATATGTCTGTTCTTGTGCCAGTACCAGGCTGTTTTGAGAACAGTGGCTTTGTAATATAGCTTGAAATCTGGTATTAAGATCTCACGTACTTTGTTCTTCTTTCTCAGGATTGCTGCAGCTATTCTGGTTCTTTTTTAATTCCAGATGAATTTTTGGAGAGTTCTTTCTAGGTTCGTGAAATATGCTGTTCATATTGTATTAGGGAGTGCATTTCATTTACATATTGCTTTGGGTAACATAGACATTTTGATGATTTTAATTCTACCAATCCATGAACATACTATGTTCTTCCATCTGTTTATGTCTTCTTCTATCTCTTTTTTCAGTGTAGTGTAGTTTTCTGTGTATAGGTTTTTCTACCTCCTTAGTTAAGTTTATTCCTAGGTTTCCATATATATATATATTGGTCTGAAAGTAAATGGGATTGCTTTTTTAGTCTCTCTTTCTGTAAGTTCCTTAATGATGAATAGAAATGCGATAGATTTATTGGTGTTAATTTTGTATCCTGCTAACTTGCCAAATTCATTTATTAATTTTAATAATTTTTGGATGGAGTCTTTAGTGTTTTCTCTGTACAATATCATGTCATCTACAAATATAGTTTTCCTTATTCTTTTCCAATTTGAATGCCTTTTATTTCTTCTTCTTTTCTGATCACAATGGCTAGTACTTCCAGCACTATGTTGAACAGGAATAATGGGAGTGGGTATTCCTGTCTTGTTCCTGTTCTTAGGGGAAATGGTTTTAGTTTTTGCCCATTAAGTATGATGTTAACTGTGGGTTTATCATACATGGCTTTTATTATGTTGAGGTATTATCCTTCTAGTCTTACCTTGCTAAGAGATTTAGTCAAAAAAGGGTGTTGGATTTTTGTCAAATGCTTTTTCTGCATCAGTTGATATGACTATGTGATTCTTTTCTCTCAATTTTTTATGTGATATATCACACTTATTGATTTGCAAATATCGTATCATCCTTGCATCCCTGGGATAAATCCTACTTGGTCATGTGTGTATGATCTTTCTGATGTACTGCTAGGACCGATTTGCTAGGATTTTGTTGAGGATTTTGGCATCTATGTTCATGAGAGATATTGCTCTGTAATTCTCTTTCATTGTGTTATATTTATCTGGTGTTGGTATTACGGTGAAACTGGCTTAATAGAAGGAGCTTGGAAGTGTTCCTTCTTCTTAAACTTTCTAGAATAGTCTGAGGAGGATAGTTTTAAATTCTAGCTTGAATGTTTGGGAAAACTACCCTATGAAGCCATCTGGACCCCAGGCTTTTGTTTGCTGAACTGCTTCAATTTCTTCCATAGTTATCAACATATTGAGATTTTTTTAGAATCTTCCCCAGTGAGTTTTGTAAGGTTGTGTTTTTCTAGGAATGTATCCATTTCCTCTAGGTTGTTTAATTTGTTAGAATACAGTTGTTCATAGTATTTTTTAACAAGCCTTTGTATTTCAGTGTGGTCTGTTGTTATTTCTCCTCTTTCATTTCTGATTTTATTTATTTTGGGACTTCTCTCTTTGCTTCTTGGTGAGCCCGGCTAGAGGTTCTTCAATCTTATTTATCCTTTCACAGAACCAGCTCTTGGTTTCATTGATCTTTTTTATTGTTTTTGTTTGTTTGTTTGTTTGTTTGTTTTGTCTCTATATCATTCATTTCTGATCTGATCTTTATTATTTCCTTCTTTCTGCTCACTATGGGATTTTCTTGTTTTCTTTCTAATTCTTTGAGTTATGGAGTTAGATAATTTACTACCATTTTTTTCTTGTTTTTTGAGGTAGACCTGTAGAGTTATAAACTTCCCTCTCAGGACTACTTTCATTGTGTCACATAGCATTTGCATTGTTGTGTTTTTATTGTCATCAGTCTCCAAGATGTTTTTAATTTCTTCTTTAATCTAATGGATAACTGAATCATTTTTTAATAGTATGTTATTCATCTTCCACGTGTTTTAATTTTTTGTAATGTTTTTATTGTAGTTTATTTCTAATATTATTTCATTGTGGTCTGAGAAACTGCAATTTTATGAGACTTTGTTTGTGACCAAATATGTGGTCTATTTTTGAAAATGTCCCATGTGCACTTGAGAAGAACATATATTCCATGGCTCTGGGGTGAAATGCTCTAAAGATGTCAGTTATGGTCATCTGAGCTAGTGAGTCATTTAGAATTGCTGTTTCTTTGCAGATTGTTGTCTAGAGGATTTTTCTAGTGATGCAATTGGTATATTAAATCCCCTACTATGATTGTATTGTTGTTGATCTCTCCCTTTATATCTTCCAGGAGTTGTTTTGTTTTGTTTTTTATGTATTTGGGTGCTTCTGCATTGGGTGCTTATATGTTTATCAGAATTATGTCCTCTTGTTGTATAGATTCCTTTGTTATTATGAAGTGGCCTTCCTTATCTCTTGTTATGGCCTTCACTTTGAAGTCTATTTTGTCAGATATAAGTACTGCTACCCCAGTTTTTTTTTTTCATTTCCATTTGCCTGAAAAATGTTTTTCCATCCCTTCACTTTCAGTCTGTGTGAGTCCTTTGTTCTGAGGTGGGTCTCTTGTAGACAGCATATATATGGGTCATTTTTTTATCCATTCAGCCACTCAATGTCTTTTGATTGGAGCATTTAGTCCATTTACATTTAAAGTTATTATTGAAAGTTACTTATTTGTAGCCATTTTTATTTTTTGTGTCTGTGTTCCTTCTTACCTTTTGACTTCTTCTTTTTACCCCAATCCCTTAAGCATTTTTTGCAAACCCAGGCTTGGTAGTGATAAACTCCATTAGTGTATTTTTTGTTTGTTTGTTTGTTTTTTGTTGTTGTTTTTCTTTTCTTTTGTTTTTTTTTGTTTGTTGTTGTTGTTGTTGTCTGTGAAGCTCCTTATTTCCCCTTCAATTTTGAATGATAACCTTGCTGGATAGAGTATTCTTGGATTCAGTCCCTTGGTTTTCATCACTTTGTAGATTTCCTTCCATTCTTTTCTGACCTGATGTGTTTTTGTTGAGAAATCATTTGATAATTGAATGGGAGCTCCTTTGTATGTAACTTTCTGTTTCTCTCTTGCAGCCTTTAAGATTCTCTCTTTGTCCTGAACATTTGTCATCATAATTATGATATGTCTTGGTATGGGTCTTTTCAGGTTCATCTCTGTGCTTGTGTGACTTTTTCCTTCACCACAGCAGGGAAGTTTTCTGACATTATTTCTACAAATAGGTTTTCTAACTCTTGTTCCTCTTCCTGCTGTTCTAGAACCTATTATTTGTATGTTGCTTCATTCCATGTTGTCCCATAGCTCCCTTATGCTCTCCTCCTGTCTTTTATTTTTTTTCTCCAGTTGAAATTCAGTTTGGGTGTGTTTTGCTTCCCTGTCTTCTAATTCGCTAATTCGGTCCTCCGCTTCTCCTAGTCTACTGTTGAAACTTTCCATGGTGTTTTTTTATTGCAGGTATATCACTCTTCATTTCTTCTTGATTATTACATAAGTTGTTGATTTTTTCATCCATTTTTTGTTGATTCTTACATAACATGTTTATTTTTTCTTCCATCCAGTTTATGAACTCTATGACCCTTATTCTGAATTCTTTTTCTGACATTTTGCATGCCTCTGTTTCACTTAGATGTTTCTCTTGCTATTCTTCCTTTTCTTTTCTTTGGGGGGTAGCTTTGTCTACCCATTTTTGGTCTCTCTGATCTAGTTGTGGAGCTGTGCAGGGGCTGCTCCTTGGGTGGCAGTGGCTTCTTTAGCTGCAGTTGCTCCTCAAGCAGTCATAGTAGCAGCTGCTTCTCTCTTGGCAACATCTCCTCTGGTCAATGCTGTTTGCAGCAGTGGTGCCTTCTCGGGCTGGTGAGGGAGGCTGCTTGTATAGCTGCTATACCTTAGGCAGGGGTGGGCTGATTATGAAGTTGCTGCTCCTCAGATGGGAACATATTGCTCATGTCCACTGCTCCTTGGACGGAGACTGGCTGCTCAAGTGGCTGTTGTTCTTTAGATGGGTGCTGACTGTGTGCTGCTGCTGTTCCTCAGATGGGACAGGCCACTCGTGATGCCACCGCTCCTTGGACAGGAGCAGGTTGCTTGCAGGGCTGCTATCCCTCATATGAGTACAGGTTGCTCATGCAGCTGCTTCTCCTCAGATGGGGCAGGGGGTTGTCTGTTCATGTAGCTTCTGCTCCTCACGTAGGAGTGAGCTTCTTGTGCTCTTGATACTCTTTGGAAAGGAATGGGGCATTCACCAGGCTCCTTCTCATCAGGCAGGTGCAGGCTACGTGTGGGTGCTGCTCCTCGGACCAGCGTGTACTGCACAGGGCTGCTGCTCCTTGGATGTGGGCAGTCTACTTATGTGGCTGCTGCTTCTAAGATGGGGGGAGACTGGTAGTGTGGCTGCTGCTCCTCAGAAGGGGGGTGGGCTGCTCACACAGCTGCTGCTCCTCAGATGGAGGTAGGCAGCTCACACAATTGTTGCTCCTTGGATGGGGGCAGGGGATTTGTGTGGCTGCTGCTCCTCAGAAAGGGGTGGTTTACTCACATAGCTGCTTCTCCTTGGATGGGGGTGGGCTTCTTGCACAGCTGCTGCTCCTTGGAAGGGGGCTGGCTACTTGTGCGGCACTGCTGCTGCTCTTCAGACAGTTGTAGGATGTGGGCTGCTCTCAGCTGCTGCTCATCAGAGTGGGGCCAGCTGTGTGGGGCTGCTGCTTCTCAGTTGTGGGTGGGCTGCTCAAACAGCTGATGCTCCTCAGATGGGGTGAACTGCTTGCATGGATGCTGCTCCTCAGATGGGGGAACTGGCTGCTCACATAGCTGCTGCTCCTTGGACAGGGGCAGGCCACGTGAAGCTGCTGCTCTTAGACTTCTGGTGGGTTGCTCGCGGGGATGCTGCTCCTTGGACAGGAACAGGCTGCTCTTCACATGGTTGCAGTGCCCTTCTTCAGTGAAGCATAAAAAAAAGCTGAATCAATGGCTGAGGGTTTTCATAAAGACTCATCCCACACTGGCATCTCTTGTCTCTCACTTAGATTTGAGTCCTACCTGCCTCCATCGATTGGAAGTGTCAGTCTCGGGTATCTTACAGGTGCCAGAAACCACACTGGGAACATGTCATGCCTTGGCAAAGGCCATCACCAGACACAGGAGAGGGGATCAAATCACCAACTTCTTTTTTCTTTCAGTTCTTTAAATAAACCAGTCTTTCTTAAAAGCAGCCAGAGAGAAACAGAAAGTTACCTACAAAGAAACCCCCATAAGACTAGCTACTGACTTCTCAACAGAAACTCGTCAGGCCAGAAGGGAATGGAATGAAGTATGCAAAGTCATGCAAAGGAAGGGCCTGAATCCAAGAATACTGTACACTACAAGACTCTCAATCAAAATTGAAAGTGAAATCAAAAGCTTCACAGACAAAAAAGGACTAAGGGAATATATTACCACCAAACCAGCAATGCAAGAAATGTTAAAAGGTCTGCTGTAATAAAAAGAAAGAAGAAGCAAAGAAGGAACTCAGGGATAAGGACTAAATATGGCAACAGATAAGTACTTATCAATAATAACTTTAAATGTAAAAGGATTAAATGCTCCAATGAAAAGACATAGGGTAACCAATTGGATAAGAAAACATGATGCATATATCTGCTGTCTTCAAGAAACCCACCTTAGGAAAAGAGATGCACACAGATTGAGGGTGAAGGGATGGAACATGGTATTTCAGGCAAATGGAAATGAAAAAAAAAGCTGGGGTTGCAATACGTATATCTGATGAATTAGATCACAAAGTGAAGGACATAACAAGAGATAAAGAAGGACACTTCATAATACTAAAGGGAAAAATCCAACAAGAAGAAATAACTCTGGTAAACATATATGCACCCAATATAGGAGCACCTAAATACATAAAAAAACTCTTGGAGGATATTAAGGGAGAGATTGACAGCAATACAATCATAGTAAGAGACTTTAATACCCCACTATCACCATTGGAGAAATCCTCTAAACAAAAAATCAGCAGAGAAACATCAATCCTAAATGACTCACTAGAACAAATGGAATTAATTGACATCTTCAGAACATTTCACCCCAAAGCCACAGAATATACATTCTTCTCCAGTGCACATGGGTCATTTTCAAAGATAGATCATATGTTGGGTCATAAGAAAAGTCTCTTCAAATTCAAGAAGATACAAATCATATCAAGCATTTTCTCAGACCACAGTGGCATGAAACTGGAAATCAACTATAATAAAAACAATAGAAAGAAATCAAACACATGGAGACTAAACAGCATGATATTAAACAATGACTGGGTAAACAGAGAGATCAAGGAAGAAATCAAAAACATCATGGCAACAAATGACAATGACAACACAACAATCCAAAATTTATGGGACACAGTGAAAGCAGTCTTGAGAGGGAAGTTCATAGCCCTAGAAGCCTACTGCAAAAAACAGGAAACAATGGTAATAAATTACTTAAACCTACAACTCAAAGAGCTAGAACGAGAGCAACAAGAAAAGCCCAGTGTACTCAGAAGGAAGGAAACAGTGAAGATCAGAGCGGAGATAAACAACTTGGAGACCAAAGAAAGAATTCAAAAGATCAACAAAACAAAGAGCTGGTTCTTTGAAAGGATAAACAAGATTGATGGACCCCTTGCCAGGCTCACCAAGAAGCAAAGAGAGAAGACCCAAATAAACAAAATCAGAAATGAAAGAGGAGAAATAACAACAGACCCTGTGGAAATACAAAGGATTGTTAAAAAATACTATGAACAACTCTATTCAAACAAATTGGACAACCTGCAAGAAATGGACATTTTCCTAGAAAAATATAACCTCCCAAAACTCAATGAGGAGGAAGCCAAACATCTCAATAGTCCAATAACTATGGAAGAAATTGAAGCAGTAATCAAAAAGCTTCCAGCAAATAAAAGCCCGGGTCCAGATGGCTACACAGGAGAGTTTTACCAAACATTCAAGGAAGAATTAAAACCTATCCTCCTCAGACTATTCAAAAGCATTCAAGAAGAAGGAATACTACCAAACACCTTCTATGAAGCCAGCATCACCCTAATACCAAAACCAGATAAAGACAACACAATGAAAGAGAATTATAGGCCAATATCTCTCATGAACATAGATGCCAAAATCCTCAACAAAATTCTAGCAAACCGGATCCAGCAGTACATCAGAAAGATCATACACCATGACCAAGCAAGATTCATCCCAGGAATGCAGGGATGGTTCAATATCCGCAAATCAATAAATGTGATACATCACATAAACAAATTGAGAGATAAAAATCACATAGTCATATCAATTGATGCAGAAAAAGCATTTGACAAAATCCAACATCCTTTCTTGATAAAAACTCTCAGCAAAGTGGGAATAGAAGGATCATACCTCAACATCATAAAAGCCATATATGATAAACCCACAGTTAACATCATACTCAATGGGCAAAACCTAAAACCATTTCCTTTAAGAACAGGAACAAGACAGGGATGCCCACTCTCACCACTCTTGTTTGACATTGTACTGGAAGTATTAGCCATTGCAATTAGACAAGATGAAGAAATAAAAGGATCCAAATTGGAAAAGAAGGAATAAAGCTGTCCTTATTTGTAGATGACATGATATTGTACATAAAAAACCCAAAGGACTCCATTCCAAAACTAATTGACTTAATTAATGAATTTGGCAATGTAGCAGGATAGAAAATTAATGCTAAGAAGTCTGTGGCATTTATAAACACTAATAGTGAAATTATAGAAAGATAAACTAAAAAGCAATCCCATTTACCATCGCACCAAAAAAATTAAGATAACTAGGAATAAACCTAACTAAAGATGTAAAAGACCTTTATGCAGAAAACTACAGGACACTGAAAAAAGAGATAGAGGAAAATGTTAACAGATGGAAGAGCATACCATGCTCATGGATTGGGAGAATCAACATCATTAAAATGTCCATACTGGGGATCTTAAGAACCAAGATGGCGGCATAGGTAAACACCTACACTGCTTCCTCGCACAACAATTTCAAAACTACAACTAAAAGACAGAACAGACATCATCCAGAACCACAGGAAATCTGGCTGAGTGGAAGTTCTACAACCAGAAGGAAAGAGAGGGTCTCACAGAGACCCAGAGGAGCTGCAAAAAGCTGAGGTACGGAGACGCAAGCGCTGAGAGAGCGGGTGACGGTGTACCGGGCTGGCTTTATCTGGCGGGAGGGAAACGGAGACTCCCAAGGGCATTGAACCCCTTATCCTACGACACTAAACCCCAGATCCAGCCAAAACTCATACGGGGGGAGTTTGGACTGTGAAAAGGGACAGGTGCACGGAAATTTAGGGGAGTCGCAGAATATCAGGTCCGGTCGCGCACGCACACGGTGCTGCAAGGAGGACAGACTGCTGACTGTGCAGCTGGCTTTCGCGACTGGGCAAGAGACAGACCCTCCCGGCTGTGCCACTTCTGAGTCCACTGGGCCCCTGTTTCGGGCGAAACCCTGGGGACCTAGACTCATGTGGTCCTGGTGCACAGGGGAGCTGGA
The DNA here is from genome assembly GCA_011751065.1 of Lasiurus cinereus. NCBI lineage: Eukaryota > Metazoa > Chordata > Mammalia > Chiroptera > Vespertilionidae > Lasiurus > Lasiurus cinereus. The sequence goes on from JAAGEH010000037.1 coordinate 8,620,852, forward strand.
AAGGCAGCGGTTAGAGGCACTGCGGGTGCTCGCTCACAAGGACCGCTCCAGCCATTACCCAGTCATGTGAGACTCAGGGGCAGTGGAGGGCGGGGCCGACTGGAAGGCAAGGTGGTCCCTTAAGCCCTGAGACTCCACCCCTCCCAAGCTCAACAGAGGCTTCTGCGGCTTTGCGTCCGCTATCATAAGGCTGAATCCAACACAGAAGTTTCCCCGGCATAGGGAAAATGCCGAGACAAGGGAAGGGATCACAAACAAAAGAAATGGAGGGAAAAAAACGACTGGATATAGAGTTCAAAACCACGCTTATAAGGTATTTCAAGAGTATGCTAGAAAAGATGGATAAATTTAGTGAGAGCCAAGAGGAGATGAAACATACACTGACTGAAATAAAAAATATTATACAGAGTCCTAACAGCAGACTAGAGAAAGGCAAGAATAAAGTAAAAAATTTGAAATATAAAGAAGCAGAACACATTCAACTGGAAAAGCAAGAAGAGAAAAGAATCCAAAAATGTGAACATAATGTAAGGAGACTCTGGGACAGTTTCAAGCGTACCAACATCAGAATTGTGGGGGTGCCAGAAGAAGAGAGAGAGCAAGATACTGAAAACCTATTTAAAGAAATAATGACTGAAAACTTCCCACTTCTGGTAAAAGAAATAGACATACAAGTCCAGGAAGCGCACAGAACTCCATATAAAAGTAATCTAAAGAGGACCACACCAAGACACATCATAATTAAAATACCAAGAGCAAAAGAGAAAGAGAGAATATTAAAAGCAGCAAGAGAAAACAGTTTATTACCTACAAGGGAGCACCCATACGACTGTCAGCTGATTTCTCAACAGAAACGATGCAGGCCAGATGGGAGTGGCAAGAAATATTCAACGTGATGAATAGTAAGAACCTACAACCAAGAATAATCTATCCAGTAAAGCTAACATTCAGAATTGAAGGGCAGATAAAGAGCTTCACAGAGAAGAAAAAGCTAAAGGAGTTCATCAACTCCAAACCAGTATTATATGAAATGCTGAAAGGTACTCTTTTAGAAGAGGAAGAAGTAAAAGGTAAAAGACAAAAATTATGAACAACAAATACATATCTATCAACAAGTGAATATAAAAATTAAGTGAATTAAAAATTTGATCAACAGAATAAACTGGTGAATATAATAGAATCAGGAGCACAGAAAGGAAGTGGACTGATAATTCTCAGGGGGAAAGGGGTGAGGGGTGTACAGGGAGAGACTGGACAAAAATCATACACCTATGGATGAGATCAATGGGAGGGAGCTAAGGGCAGAGGGAGTGGTGGGAGCAGGGTGGAGGGGCGCTATGGAGGGGAAAAAAGAGAAACAAATGTAATAATCTGAATAATAAAGATTTAATTTAAAAAAAATAAAAAATAAAAAAAATGTCCATACTACCCAAAGCAATCTACAATTTCAACGCACTACCCATTAAAATACCAAAGACATATTTCACAGACCTAGAAAGAATTCTTCATAGATTCATCTGGAACAAAAAATCCCACGAATAGCCACAGCAATTCTGAGAAAGTAGAATAAAGTAGGTGGGATCTCAATACCAGATTTCAAGCTATACTACCAAGCAACTGTTCTCAAAACAGCCTGGTACTGGCACAAGAACAGATTTATAGACCAATGGCATAGAATAGAGAACCCAGATATCCACCCAAACCACTATGCTCAATTAATATTTGACAAAGGAGGCATGAACATTCAATGGAGCCAAGATAGCCTCTTCAATAAATGGTGTTGGGAATATTGGACAGATACATGCAAAAAATTGAAACTGGACCACCAACTTGCACCAAATACAAAAATAAACTCAAAATGGATACAGGACTTAAACATTAGAAGGGAAACCATAAAAATACTAGAGGAATCCAAAGGCAGCACAATCTCAGATATATGCCGAAAGAACTTCTTCACTGATATTGCTCCAAAGGCAATGGAAGCTAAAGAAAAAATAAACAAATGGTACTACATCAAAATAAAAAGTTTTTGCACAGCAAAAGAAACCATCAACAAAACAACAAGAAAGACCACTCTATGGGAGAACATATTTGCAAATATTATCACTGATAAAGGTTTAACCTCTAAAATCTACAGCCAACTTATACAACTTAATAAAAGGAAGATGAAGGATCCAATAAAAAAATGGGCAACAGACCTAAATAGAACCTTTTCAAAAGACGGCAGAAGGAAGGCCAAGAGACACATGAAAACATGTTCAAAGTCATTAATCATCCGAGAAATGCAAATCAAAACGACAATGCGATACCATCTTACACAGGTCAGGATGGCAATCCTCAACAAATCAACAAATGACAAGTGTTGGCGAGGATGCGGAGAAAAAGGAACCCTTGTGCACTATTGGTGGGAATGCAGACTGTGGAGAACAGTATGGAGTTTCCTCAAAAAACTAAAAATGGATTTCCCATTTGACCCTGTAATCCCACTCTTAGGAATTTATCCTAAGAAATTACAAACACCAATCAGAAAGGATTTATGCACCCCTATGTTCATAGTAGCACAGTTTACAATAGCTACAATTTGGAAACAGCCTAGGTGCCCGTCAGCAGATGAGTGGATCAGAAAACTGTGGTACATCTACACAATGGAATTCTATGCTGCCATTAAAAAGAAGGAATTCTTACCATTTGCAGCAACCTGGTTGGAACTGGAGAGCCTTATGCTTAATGAAATAAGTCAGTCAATGAAGGAGAAGCATCACATGATCGCACTCATTGGGGGATAATAAGGAACGTTATAAACTGATGAACAAAAGGATAGATACAGAGACAGTAATGCTTCAAACAGACTGTGAAATTATAGCAGGAAGATTAAAGTTAGGTGAGGTAGATAAGAGATCAATCAAAGGACTTGTATGCATGCATATAAGCATAACCAATGAACATAGACCCTGGGGGGTTGGGTATGCCTGGGAGGGAGGGGGGAAATTGGGATTTATGTATAAAAATTAATAAAAATAAAAATAAAGAGAAACAAAGAAAAAAAGTTATCCAGAGGGAAAGAACAAATGGGATGTAGGAATATAGCTATAGACATAGCTATAGATATAGACATAATATAGATACATATATATACACATATAGATATAGGTGTGTCGATAGATTTATTATAAGAATGTGCTCAAGCAGTTATGGAGTCTGAAAACTTATAGTCTTCTACTTACAAACTGGAGAATCAGGAATGTATAAATCTGTTCAATTCTGTAAGCCTGAGAACCAAGAGCTCTGAGATCTGGGGGCAGAAAAGGATAAAAGTCCCAGTTCAAGAAGAGAAGGAAAATTTGTCCTTTTTTTTTGTTCTTTTGGTCCATTTGAGCTCTTAACAGACTAGATGATGCCTCTCTACATTGGTGAGGGTGAATCTCTTTCCTCAGTCTACTGCCTCAAATGCTAATCCCTTCCAAAAACGCCTTCACAGACATGCCCAGAAATATTTTGCCACATATCTGGACATCCCTTAGCCCAGTCAAGTTGACACATAGACTTAACCATTATATTATTTTTTTCTTTCTCAAGTGTTTTGTAGAATTTTTTATTGGAATAATCTGAGCCTGGAATTTTATTTTTTGGAAGGTTTTAAACTATAATTTCAATGTTTTTAATAGACTCAGAACGATTCATGGTTAGCTATTTATTTTTTTAATGAGTTTTGGTACTTGTATCTGTATTAGTTTTCTACTGCTGCTGTAACAAATCACTACAATCTTAGTGTCTAAAACAAATTATTTTATATTTTTGAAGCTAGAAGTATGACATTGTTTCTACTGGACTGAAATTAATGTGTTACTAGCGTTGTGTTCCTTCCTGGAGGCTGGAAGAGCAACTTGTTCCCTTTTTTTAGTTTCTGGATGGCACTTGTCTTTCTTGGTTTGTGGCTTCTTTTTCTGCCTTCAAATCCAGATACTTTAAATCACTCTTTGTCCCTTCTATGATCACATTTTGTATAACATTTTTATTGCTGCTATAACAGATTACCCTAAACTTAGTAGTAACCTCAAACATAAAGCCATCATCCCACAGTTATGGAGGTTAGATGCTCAAAATGGATCTTCAGTTTTTCATTTATTTGGGAAGCTCTAAAGGAGAACGCATTTCTTATCTTTTCCATCTTCTAGATGTATTTCTTGCCTCATAGTCTTACATCACTCCAACCTGTTTCCATTGCTACCTCTCCTCCGGTGACTAACTCTTTTGCTTCCCTTTTATAAAGAGCCCTGTGATTACCTTGGGCACACACAGATATCCAGGATAACCTCCCATTGCAAAATTCTCAATTTAATTACATTCACAAAATTTTCTTTGCCATGCAAGGTAACATATTAATAAGTTCCGTATATTAGAATATGAACATTTCTTTTCAAGGGGGAGGTGCTGTTCTGTCTTTATACATTCCTTTCTGACTTAACCAGGAAAGGTTCTTGCTTTTAAAGATGCATGTGATTAGATTGAGTCCACCAATATAATCTAGGATAATCTCCCCTTTTCAAGGTTCTTAACCTTAACCACATCTTCAACATGTTTTTGTTGTTGTTGTTGTTGCTTTGTTTTATCAAGTAAAGTAATATATTCATGGGTAATGGGGATTACGACTACAGCATGATTATTTTTATGAAGCCATTATTTTGCCTACCAATTTATATTTCAGGAATTAGTCCATTACAGTCAGGTTTTCTATTTACTATATAAAATTGTTTATGATATTCCCTTATCCCTCATGTCCACTCTTTCATTATTGATAGTAGTAATTGTGTTTTCCGTCTTTTTATCTTGGTCACTCTACTTAGAGAGATTTATCAGTTTTATTGATCATTTTGAAGAAATATCTTTTGTGCTCATCAATTTTCCTTCTGGCTTTCTGTTTTAATTGATTTATGCTCTAATCTTTAGTTACCTTGCTCTCCTTTAATTTTCTCTTTTTGTTTACCTAAAGTGGATACTGATTTAGATCTTTTTTTTTTTATATTACAGGCATTAATTGCTTTAAATTTCTCTTAAGCACTGCTTTAGCAGCATCCCACAAAATTTGTTATGTTTTATTTTCATTGAATTCAAAATATTATAATTCCCCTAAGAAGTACTTAGATTATTTAGAAGTATGGTATTTAATTTCCATATATATGTGCCAGAAGCCAATAATTGTTCACAAGAGAGAGTGTGGACAAGGAACCCTGAAGGTCAATCTTGAAGCTCTGAAAGGTCAGAGCCAGCCAACTCCTAACTAATTGAGACAGTGGTAGCTGAAGCAACTTCTCCAACAAATAATCATGTAAATCCTTACTGATAAGATAATCTACCTGTTACTGGAATTGTGTGTTTCAGGGCAAAGGGTGAATCCCAAATCTGGATAAAAGGGATGGCAAGGCTAAAGGAAGGCAGTAGTCTTCTCACTAGAGGAAGGCTCCTGCCTGACCTCCAAATATACACAAATTAATACTTTTCTAGTTTCTCTTTTCATTTGCATGTGGCCTCCTCTAGAACCCGAACCCTGAACTGGGGACTCTGAACCATGTGAAAGAGGTTCCCACATATATGGAGACTGTGCAAATATTGTTATTAATTTTTAGTTGATTCCTAGTCCTTGAATATACTTTGTATAGTTTATATTGCTTTAAATTTGTTCAAGTGTCTTTTATGGTCTAGAATATGGTCTATCTATGAGAGTGTTTCAGATACATTTAAAAAGAATGCACATTCTGATGTTAGGTTGAGTGTTCTATAAATATCAATGATAAAATTGTTCAGATAATCTCTATTTTACTATTTTTCTGACTACTTATTCTATCAGTATGTTAGAAAGAATTTTTTAACTGTCCAATTTTAATTGGTGATTTGTCTTTTTGTCTTTTCAGCTCTGTAAGTTTTTTCTTCATATATTTTGAGATTCTTTTCTTTGAGACATGGTATTTAGGATTGTTATGTCTTCTTGGTAAATTGACCCTTTTATCATTATTTAATATGCCTGATTATACTTGATAATATTCTTTGGTCTAAAGTCCTAAGGAGAGAAACCCAGATGGCGGCATAAGTGAACACCAGTTTAGCTGCCTCACACAACAGTTTCAAAACAACAACTAAAAGACAGAATGGACATCATCTAGAACCACAGGAAAGTTGGCTGAGTGGAAATTCTACAACTAGAGGAAAGAGAGCAGCTCATAGAGACTCAGAGGAGCTGCTAAAAGCTGAGGTACGGAGATGCGCCCATGTAGAGAGCGGGTGGGGTGTGCCTGGCAGGAAGGAGATGGAGACTCACGACAGCACTGAACCCCTTATCCTACTGTGTTGAACCTCAGCTCCAGGTGAGACTCATATGGGGGAAGTCTGGACTGTGAAAAAGGAAGAGTACATGGAAATTTAGTGGAGTCCCAAAAGGTCAGAAGTCTGGGGCTCACACACCATTGCACACAGAGAGGACAGACTGCTGATTGTGCTTCTGGCTTTCTCTACTGAGCATGAGACAGAGCCTCCCAACTGTGCCACTTCTAACTGCATTGAACCCCAGTTTTCGGGCAAGACCCTGGGGACCCAGACTCATACGGGTCCCAGAGTGCAAGAAAACTGGAAAGGCATAGGTCTAAAGGCATGCCAACTTGTGCACAGAAAGGGCTGTAACAATTACCAAGAGACACTTGAGACCCAAGGGCCTCTTATGGTGGGGCTGACTGGTAGCAAAGGTTGTCTCTGCTCAGCCCTGAGACTCCACCCCACCCAAGCTGAACAGAGAGGCTTTTGCAGTTTTGCAAGCCTTGAATCATAAGACTGATTGCAGCAGAGAAGTTCTCCCGGCATAGTGAAAATGTGGAGACAAAGGAACAGTTCACAAACAAACAAAATGGAGGAAAACAAATGACTAGATATAGAATTCAAAATCACGGTTATAAGGTTTTTCAAGAATTTCCTAGAAAAGATGGATAAATTTACCAAGACCCAAGAGGAGATGAAAAAGGACCAACTAGAAATTAAACATACACTGACTGAAATTATATATATCTATATATATATTATACAGAGACCTAACAGCAGACTAGAGAAAGGCAAGTAAAAAACTGAAATACAAAGAAGCAGAAAACAGTCAACTGGAAAAGAAAAAAGAAAAAAATAATCTAAAAATGTGAAGATAATGTAAGGAGTCTCTGAGACAACTTCAAGTATACCAACATCAGAATTGTGGGGGGTGCCAAAAGAAGAGAGAGAACAAGATACTGAAAACCTATTTGAAGAAATAATAAATGAAAACTTCCCACATCTGGTGAAAGAAATAGACTTACAAGTCCAGGAAGCACTCAGAACCCCAAATAAAAAGAATCCAAAGAGGACCACACCAAGACACATCATAATTAAAATACCAAGAGCAAAATACAAAGAGAATATCAAAAGCAGCAAGAGAAAAATAGTTACTTACAAGGGAGCACCAATACGATTGTCAGCTGATTTTTCAACAGAAACTATGCAGGCCAGAGGAGAGTGGCAAGAAATATTCAGTGTTAAATAGTAAGAACCTACAACCAAGATTACTCTATCCAGCAAAGCTATCATTCAGAATCGAAGGGCAGATAAAGAGTTTCACAGATAAGAAAAAGCTAAAGGAGTTCATGAACACCAAACCAGTATTATATGAAATGCTGAAAGGTACTCTTTAAGAAGCGGTAGAAGAAAAAGGTAAAAGATAAAAAAATTATGAACAACAAATACATATCTATCAACAAGTGAATCTAAAAATCAAGTTAATTCAAAATCTGATGAACAGAATAAACTGCTGAATATAATAGAATCAGGGGTATAGAAAGGGAGTGGACTGACAAATCTCAGGGAGAAAGGATTGAAAGGGGTGCAGGGAGAGACTGGACAATAATCATACACCTATGGATGAGGACAATGTGGCGGGAGATAAGGCTAGAGGGAGGGGTGGTAACTAGGTGGAGGGGAGCTATGGGGGGAAAAAGAGAAACAAATGTAATAATCTGAACAATAAATATTCATTAAATTTAAAAAATATAAAGTCCTTAAGGATACATTTGTTGTTGTTTGTCCCCCTAAACATTAAGGCATTTCTTTAATAAGAGACTAAAAAGGGATAGATCTGGGTGAAATTTTATCTGAGGCTGCTCTTCCCTCTTCCTAGCCAGCACCATGAAGAAAATTTTGTAAGGATAATCTCAAAATTTCTTGTAAACACCTGCTGCAGTTCATGGAGGAAAGGTTTTTTTGTTTGTTTGTGTTGTTGTTGTTGTTGTTTTTAATATATTTTTATTGATTTCAGTGATGAAGAGAGACAGTGAGAGAAACATCAGTGATGAGAGAGAATCATGGACCAGCTGCTTCCTACATGCTCCTTCCCGAGGATGAAGCTCACAATCCTAGCATGTGACCTAATGAGAAATTGAACCGTGACCTCTTGGTTTATAGGTCGATGCTCAACCACTAAACCACACTAACCGGGTGAGGAAAAGTTTTCAAGAGAATACTAGCCATGATATATCTGCCACTCCTAATGTCTTCACACTCTCTGCCTTGCCCATGCTCTCAGCTTTAGCAATTCATTAGTGTTTTTACCTGAATCTTCTTACTATCTTATGTGAAATCTAATGGCATCTTCTCCAGATAAGCCAATTCTATAATTTGGTTTTCTGTTGTAGGTGCCAATTTCTCCATAGATCTGGGGGACAATTATTTGACTTTTGGCTAGAGATTTGAAAAATGGCTTTAAGAAATACCTACATTTTTCACATCTCTAGCATTTTCTTTTTGTAAGCATGAGGACGATGCTTTTTTAGCTCTCTGTGTCTCAAAGCAGATACCAAAAGTGGCATCAGGGAGATAATTTAGTGAGAGATTCCTAGATTGTCTTTAACTTGGTATTCTTACAAACAATGCTGCAATAAATGTCCTATATGGTATTATATGAGAATTTTCCTAGGTTATTGAGAGAGAGGTTACTTGGTTCTATCACATGTGTGTATTTAATTTGGCCAGATGCTACTATATTGCTCTCCCAAAATGGCTGTACATGTCTACATGCCCACTATAAATCAATGAAATGTGTTTCCTGGATTCATTCCCATATGTAACATTATAAAATTTTCCAATTTTAAAAAATAGGTATATAAAGTAGCATAACATCATTTTAATGTACATTTCTCTTATTACTAATGATTTTAAGCATATTTTTATACTTACTAGAGACCTGGTGCACGAATTGGTTTATGGGTGGGGTCCCTTGGCCTGGCCGGAGTTCGGTGCCAGCTGGCTGGTGAGGGGGGGTGTGTGAGTGTGTGAAAATACTGTGGGAGGATGGCAAGGTTTGGGGGAAAGACCACAGGAAGTTGGCCAGCCACAGGAGGTTGGCTGTAGGAGCACACACACTATGTGTGTGTGTGTGTGTGTGTGTGTGTGTGTGTGTGTGTGTGTGTATCATAGGATATATTATATATATATATATATTTGCGCACTGGGCCCAGTGCACAAAATCATGCGCAGTAGGCCACCTGCCACTTCCGTGGGCACCAGTGGGAGCCACAGCACACCCACGGGAATCAGGGGGAGGGACCGAGAGGTGCTCCGTGCATCTCCTGGTGATCAGTCGCACACATAGCCACATAGCCCGCCTTCCCGCACATGTCTTGCCAGGCATACATCCCTGCCCACCTGTGTGTGCCTGCTGTGCAGGTAGCTTCCTGCTGATTGGTTGTTACATGTGAGAGCATGATGACCATTTGCATATTAGTATTTTATTATATAAGATTATACATGGAAGTTTTATTTCCCTAAATTGTCTATTCTGATACTTTTCCCATTTTCATTGTTTTATTTTTCTTGTGTGTGTTTTTTTTTATGTGACTTAATTGTTTATCTTAGTTCTTCATCAATTAACTTGATATAGTCAACCCATCAAATTTTATCTTATAATTTGTATTTTGGAGGGTCTTATGATGTTTTTCCTTATATTTAAGCTACAGAGACAATAGGATTTTCAAACATTTTTTTTTGCATCTATGCATTGTTTCAAATACTATCACCAAGCTTTGATTCAGTATACATTCAAATGTAAATTAACCTTACTTTTGAGAATTAGAGGAAAGGGAGTCCTCTAGCAAAGTTGAAAAGTATAGCATAAAGCATACTAGACTATAAGTTGGAAGGCCAAAGTTTTTGTCCAAATTTTACAGCTAACTAGTGGTAAAGTTTGGACAAGTAATCTTAATCAACTAATAGTCTCATTGAACTTGATAATGTCTGATTGGTAAAGTGGAGATAACACCACCAGGTTTGCCTTGTATTTCAAGTAGTTTTGAAAGTACTTCGAAAATTATATATTGCAATACGATGAAGACCTGGGGAAGGTGGAGGAGCAGGGTGGGGGGATCAGTGGGGGTAAAATGGGACATCTGTAATACTTTCAACAATAAAGATAAGTTTTAAAAAATAAAAAAATAAAGGAAGAAAAATTACACATTGCAATACAAATATAAAATCCTGGCATGGTCAGCTTGTGTCTGGTTTTGCTTTATTAGTAAGATTATCTAAACCAGTGTATCTCAGATGGTTTCAAGGATATTCATAAATGTGCTTCAAAAAAATTCTGTGTTAAAATCAGTTGGGAATTAATACTTAAACCAGTTATATACTGTGGGACTTCTTAGAAACATCACTAGTCTAATATGCAATGAACTTGGCGTAATTTTTCTACCCCAAAGATTTCCCTTTTTTAACAGAATTTCTATGAAACATCTCCCAGAAAGTAATCTTATAAAATACAAATCGGGGGTGGGGAGGATTGGTTTATTGGAAAGAACACTGGGCTTCTCATATTCTAGTTCTGCTGCTCAGGTGAGACTTTGGGAAAGGTGTTAAACCTCTTTGAGGCTCACTTTCTCTAGTCTTGAAAATAGGGCTAAAATTTTCCATTAAAGTACTTTTTTAATATACTATATATAAAATAAGTGTCTGGTACCTAGTAGAACTCACTAAGTGGTGGTGGCGGTGGTGGTAATTTGTTTATTTTTGTTATTATTGTTGATAGTATTATTAAGATTATCAGTGTATACACTGGCCAGAATGGCTACCATCAATACATCAACAATCAACAAGTGCTGGTGAGGATGTGGAGAAAAAGAAACCCCAGTACACTGCTGGTGCAGCCACTGTGGAAAACAGTATGGAGTTTCCTCAAAAACTCAAAAATGGAACTGCCTTTTGACACAGTGGCTCCACTTCTGTGAATATATGCTAAGAATCCAAAAACACCAATTTAAAAGAATATGTGCACCCTTATGTTCATAACAGCATTATTTACAATAGCCAAGATCTGGAAAGAGCCAAGTGCCCACCAGTAGATGAGTGGATAAAAACAAAAAACAAAACCAAATTTTGATACATTTATACAATGGCATACTATTCGGTCATAAAAAAGAAGAAAATCCTAGCTTTTGTGATGACATGAATGAACCTTAAAATAATTATGCTCAGTGAAATAAGCCAGAGAAAGACAAATACCATACGATCTCATTTACATGTGGAATCTAATGAACAAAATAAACTGACAAACAAAATAGAAACAGAGGCATGGATACATGGAACAGACTCACAGCTGTCAGAAGGGAGAGGGGTTGTGGGCTGGGTGTACAAAAGGTGAAGGGATTAAACAAAAATTTTATATGGTGTCCTCCAAAGATATATACACAAACTTTGAATTATAAAGGCAGTGTCTATTAAAATAAATGTCAATTTCAAAATCAAGCTCTAAGCTGTTAAAGTGTGTATACATTTTTTATTTTTTTATTTTTTATTGATTTCAAAGAGGAAAGCTGAGGAAGAGAGAGATAGAAACATCAGCGATGAAAGAGAATCATTGATTGCCTGCCTCCTGCAAGGCCCTCATGGGGGGATTGAGCCTACAATCCACAGGCTGACGCTCCCTCTACTGACCCAAATCAGCGAAGTCTGTATCCATTTTCTGAGAATATATACATACATACATAGACAGAGACAACAGTACTGTGATTGCCAGAAGGAAAGGGAATGGAGAAGGTGGAAAAGGGCAAAGGGGGTTAAGTGGGATGGAAAGAGACTTTGCTTTGGATGATGGGCACATGCCCAAATGCAGTTGATGTTTTGTTGAGTTGTACACTTGAAATCTGTACGGTTTTGTTATCCAGTGTCACCACAATAAATTCAATGAAAAAAGTGATTGATCAGAGATCATATAGCCAGTTAGCAATACAACTAGTTCAAAACTCAGACTTCTGTAGTGTTGTGCTCTTTCCATTCATTAAAATTAAAAAAGGCAATATACATCACTAGTCCATTTCAATGTTTGTCAATTCCGCTAGCAAAATTTACTTAAAACAGGTGTCATACTTCTTTCAGAATTGTAAAACTCCATATCCACCTCTAATTAAACAGACTTTCTTTATCCAACCCAAAATATTTTCTTCAAATTATTCTGTTCAAATGTATAATCCCTTTAATCATTCTACTTGTTTTTTTTTACTCCCAGGAAGCTATTTGTAAATTTTCAGAGCCATAAAAATGATTACTGACATTTTTTCCTTCCCAGTGAAGTAAAATATTAGAAGAATCTTACAGCAAAGACAGTTCTCTACATGGAACAGAATTTCCTATGGTGAAGTGCTGGCATCTTCATTTCCTTTACTGAACAACAGAAACTACAAAGGCAAAGGGTCATACTGTACGAATTAAGATGCTGAGCCCACAGCAGGAAAAGACAGCAAGGAGTCAAAGTAATAAGAGAGGAACTGTTAGTTGTACAGTAGTTTGTCTGAATGTGAATGTAATTTGTGCACATCTCGGGAGGTTGGCATTTGTGACTGAAATAAAATCAAATAAATGTTTTGTTTTAATTTACCATTTATATAGAGAGACATAAAAAGTAGTTTTTTGGGGGGCTTAAAAGGTAGTTGAGCAGTAAATCAGGTGTTGCCATTTTCATGTTCCCTGGATAGGACTTATTAAGTAACCATGCCAGCAAAGTTGGAAGCTTGAAAAAGTAAATGTTTAAATGTACCACCCACCTAGGAGTAGTTTAAGCTTTGGGAGAAGCTGGCTCAGCATGTATAAAGCTGGGCTCAGAAGGTGTTTTTTTCATTACCTGATTCTACCCAAAAGCTAAAAACAGCAATGCAGGTTCAGTAGAATAGTTACTCTTAGAGGAAATCCTATTCCCTGAAAAGTATAGTTTTTATTTTGGATGTTTTCCTCCTAAGAGGTAGTTTTCATAACACTGCCCATAGCTGTTTCACTGACATAGGATACAAAGAGGAGTCAATTGTTTTTATTCCACCCATTCCTCTCAACCCTCCTTGAAGAAACATTCTTTGGCACAAAGGTATAAGTCACTCTTCCCACTAACTCTCTACAACTTGAGAGGATATGGTTTTAAATTTCATGGGAAGGTCATACATGCATACAACACTCTAAACATGTACATTCGTAGCATCTGTTGTAAATTTTGTTTTCTTATCTCCCTAGTAACTGTTTCTTTGCACAATTGTCAAAAAGACAGGCAGACTAAGTTGGCCTTGACAGCTGTTTAGCAATCAGACCTTACACATCATTCTTCAGGAAACATCCTTTTGATAGATGGTGTTCCTGTGAGAGTAGCTGCAAAAGTGGAGACAAAATGTCTTCTTACCTCGGGCTTTCCTGATGAATCGTAGCAATCTGGCATAGCTAGAGTAGGATCCCCAGGCCTAATCATAGCCAACTGGCTCCTTTGTGATTTGCTTCATGTTCATTTTGTTTGACAGCTCTGAAGCTGTGTTTTCTTATAGTTGAGTGGCCTGTGGCAGCTGGGTGCTGAGAGTAGTTCTCACTCACATAGAGACTGCATACACAAGAAGAGAGAAAGAGAGAGCAAAAGCGAGCGTGAGAGCAAGAGCTAGAGCTAGAGATTGAGAGATCTGTGAAAAATTGAAATGGCAAGGACTGTTAGAAAAAGAAAATGTGTAAAAAATTGAAATGATAAAGGCTGTTAGTGGCTTGTCTCATCGTCACAGACAAACTGAAGTGGCTGCTGGTAATCTGAACACTTCAGAGGTGGCAGGACAGAAGTTGCGGCTATCAAGGTTCACTCTTCCCACTGGAATTCTACAAAGGTCAGGTTCAAAATGATTGTGCCTAACTTCTAAACCTATAGGCTTAAGAGCACAGTGAGGATACTAAGAAAAGATATGCCTTTCACTGCTTGACAAATTGAAAATTATTTAATTCTTCAGAACTGATTTTGTGTAACTACCTGTTGGGGCACTGATGATAATAGCTTTATAGATGTAGAAAAAGTCCAGAATAATACTCAGAAAGAATAGCTATTTAAATTCTCATTGAACAAAATTCAATAGAATAAATGTTTTGGGAGTGAGGCATGAATTCAAAATCTAAATGACGTAACTGGAGCAAACTGTACATAGAAAATGATGAATAAGTAAACAAAAAGACATTGAAAGGAAGACAAGGCACTAATAACAATTAAAAAAGAGGACAGTGAGCCTTCATCACTATCACATTACAATCAAAACCCTACTCTAATACAGGATCATGGCTGAAGGAATTTGCTGCCTTATGGATTCATTTACATTACAACCACAGAAAACTCTTTGAGAAACAGCTCCAACCCACCCATTTTCACCTCAGTGTTGGCTAAAATAACGATGCAGAAAATACAGCTACCAGAACAGCTGATATTTTAATTATACAAATAACAGGGATATTAGATAAGCTGGTAAAAGGAAATATTACCAACTTCTATTTTATTATTTTGTGTTTAGGAAGAGAAAGCAAAAATGTGAATACCAATTATTAATCAAAGATCAGTGTACACACTGATCATCTTTTTTTGTTTTTACTTTATTTTTATTGTTGACATTATTATAGATGTCCCCATATTATCCCTGTCCCCCCAACCCTCACTCACCCTTCCCTCTGGCTATCAAGTCACTGTAGTCTGTGTCCATGGGCTATGTATATATGTTCTTTAGCTAACTAGTTCACCTTCTTTCATACCATCTCCCCTCCCAACTCCCCTCTGACAGTTGTCAGTATATTACATTTCACATATAAGTGAGATCATAAGTTATTTGTATTTCTCTGACTGGCTTATTTCACTTAGCATAATACTCTCCAGTTCTATTCATGCTGTCACAAAAGGTAAGAGTTCCTTCCTTTATACAGTGGGGTAGTATTCCATTGTATAAATGTGCCACATCCTTTTTATCCTTTCATCTACTGATGGGCACTTAGGCTGTTTCCAGATCTTGGCTATTGTAAATAATGCTGCAATAGTAATAGTAGGGGTGCACATAGTCCTTTGAATTAGTGTTTCTGATTTCTTTGAATATATTTCCAGAAGCGAAATCACTGAATCAAAAGGCAGTTTTATTTTTAAATTTTTGAGGAAAGTTTCTAAGCTTCCATTCTTATCCATAAAATGAGGGATATGTTAATTATTTCATAAGTCAATGTCTGCTCTGCCATATGATAATTCTGTATCGTGTGAATACTCTATTGTGATGGTCATTATCATGATCAGTGTGTATTCCTGGTACTCTATCTTCTGGGCTTTTTTCTGGGCACCCTTGTGGTTGAGTGGAACATTGTGACTAGTTCTTATAAATTTGAAGTTCTGTAAAAATTTCTGTAAGCTAAAATGATATGTATCACTTCTGGGTAAGAGCATGAATTTCATACACTGGCCTCTAGTTACTTACATAATTAGATATTTAATCACTTAAATAATCTACTTGCGAATTATTTGTATAATAGTAATAATATATTAATAATATACCTATCCATCATGTCTGATGTTTGATGATCTCCTTCTTCCAGTCTGGCAGCTTTTATTTTCTTGGAAGGCAGTATGAGGGAACCAAATTTGGTTCCTCACCCTGACTCTAGCCACTTCCACAAAAGATAATGTCCATTCTGTTTAGTTTTTAAGTTTGACAAATATTTATGGGGTGCCTGCTATTCACTCTCCAAGCCTACTTTAGGTATTGGGAATAAAAGTGATTTCAGGGTGGTTAAGACACCAGCTTTATTGCTTGAGTGCCTGTTCTTTGTCTTAATAGCTGTGTGATTTGGGCAGGTTACAAACAGTTATTTTTCTGAAGTCATTTAGACATAGCCCTTTATTTTTTTCCCTTTGATGCAATAACTGATTATTTTTCTTAAAAGTCTCACATTGTCATCATGCCCTCATCAAGTATTTGTGTTCACCAAATGCCACAGCTGAGGGGAAGACTATAATTCTAAAAAAGGAATACCATCTTGAAGAAGTTACTTCAACTATGTTGATTTAAATTCTCTAAATAGTAAGAGTGCTGAATTATATAGTTTTCAAAGATCTTTCAATTCTAAAATTCTATGGTTATAAGGTTCTGCTTTTCCTTTCAGTGGAGCAAGAGAAATTAAGCCTCTAGACTAATTGAGAATAAGATGAATTCTTATTTGTCAACAACCCTTTGAGGAGTTCTTGGTAATTGCACTTTAGAGAGTCAAGATTGGTGGATTATCCACTACACACATGCAAATCCCAGGAGACCACCTTGATGAATCAGAGTATTCTGAGTAAGATGCCACTAATATCTATTCAGGAACTGACCATAAAGTAACACTTCACTAAATGTCATCAAGAAGGAGACCATCAAACATTAAAAAGAAAAGAAAGAAAAGCAATCTAAATGATTTGGGATAATCTGCCTTACAGTTCCCTTTGTTTTTATGATGTTTTAACAAATTACTTTCATCGTTTAGTATTTCTTTCAGTTGATTACTTCTAAGAAAATCTGTGTTTGAAGAAGCAGGAACACCTTTGTTTATATATATACCTGACCCTTTCTTTGGAATGTGATCAAAATCTCAACACAAATGTAGTTTATTGGATGAAATTGGTTAATTTTGAAGTCTTGCAATGCCACCTTGTGGATAAATCATGGCAGCAATGGACCATGTACTTTCATATATTATCTGGGAAATAAGCTGAAATTTGAATCATTCTAATTTGTCAAATTTTAATTCAAGACTTTGTTTCTTAGATCAAAAATAAGATCATAATATATGTCACAGTCAGTGACCCACTTTGGCTTCTTAAAACAATAGTTGAAAATAAGACCATTTTGTTGCTGCTGCTAATTTACATTGAGTATCAATTTAAGATGTGCCACCCATCAAAATTATCACAACAGAACTTTTTGCTTTAAACCATGGCTAGGTGGCTCTGTTGGTTGGAATGTCCTTCACTATACCAAGAGGGAGACAACCAATCAATGTTTCTCTATCACATTGATGTTCCTCTCTCCCTCTCTCTTTTCCTCTGTCTCTCTCTTCCTCTCTCTCCATTCCTGTCTCTCTCTCTCTCTCTCAAATCAATAAAAACATACCCTCCAGCAAGGATTTTAAAAAGTATCTGTTTTAATAGTATACAAGTAATGCCATTTAGAACAACTGAGCTTCAGTGACAGATTTGTGACACCTGGTTTCTATTAACCTATGGGATCTATCAGTAATTTCTACATATAAGAACTTAGAATTACTTGCTCTATAAATAGATAAGTGATATACACAGAATTATTTGGAAGAAATTTTAGAATCAAGCTCCAAGTCATTACAAAGGCCTGGCTTATTTCATATTCTGAATAATCCTCCCACTGAAGATATCTGAAATGTTGAATTAAAAATAAATAAATAATTAAACAAATGTATCCAAGAGATAGAAAATAAGACACACACAGAGATTAAACAGTAAAGATTAGAACTCAGAAAGGATATCTGGACACTTAAGATACCTTTCACCTTAAAGATATTTAGTAAATCTAGCAACTTTGATTTTCATGTTTTCTTAGGGTAAGGAGTAAGTATGAAAAGCTGGAGATAAACAGAAGTTCTGTCAAAGTTATGAATTTTAATAAAATATCTCAGACAGAAATGAATGAATAACAATATAATTAAAATTTAAGGGAGAAACCAAGATGACGGCATAGGTAAACACCTGAACATGCTGCCTCAAACAACCACTTCAAAACTACAACTAAAAGACAAAACAGGCACGTATCATACAGAACCACGGGAAGGCTGGCTGAGTGAAAATTTTACAACTAGAAGGTAAGAGAAAAACACACTTAGACTTGGTGGAGGTATGGAAGTGAAGTGCTGAGGTATGGAGGCACACACAAAAAGGGGTTCATAACTGAGTACACTGTTGTCTATTTCAATCAGGAAGGAGACCCAAGCTCCCAACTGCTCTGAACTCCTATTGCAGGTGAGACTTTGAGAACCCAGACTCGTACAGGGAGAAACTGGACTGTCTGGCATCAGGCTGGAACATGAGAGTGGCTTTCTCTCAGAGATGTTTGCAGTGACCATTGTTCCTGCACAGTGCTGCAGGAAACAGAGACTGGAGGACCTTCTTGGGGCAGGGTTGATGATTAAGCATTGCTGTTTGCTCCACGCTGGAAATTCCCTGAGACCCTGACTGACCCACCCAATTTATAACCCCACCCAAGCTATGTGCAGAGGCTTTTGCATAAGAATGGCCTAGCCTTTGCAATCTAAAACCTAACATACTGCAGCTGTGTCAGAGATCCCCAGAGCCTCCAAATGAAGGCCTAAAGCTGGACAGCAGCTTGCATTGATTCACAGCTTGACCTCAGCTGTGCACCTCCAAACCCCAAACAAAGAGGAGGAATCTGCAGATCTCTCTGTAGATCCTGCTGAGTGGCCTCAGTGGCTGACTTTGCACTTTTTTGGAGATCCAAGAGCCAGTGCACCTAGTGGTCATAGTGAGACCATACAGACTACAACTCTTCAGATCCATAAGAGACACACTCAGGGGGCAGATTCAGTGAGTGCCAAAGCCCCACTGAAGCAAGTCTTGATCCTTATGGGTGTCTCCAGTAAAGAAGTTCTCCCAGACACAACTGATCCTCACAGCCAACTGGTCTGGATGTCAATTCCTCCAAAGGATACCAATAGCACTCAAGGCTTAAATACAATAAGATTGTGTGCACAGCCCACAAAGGAGTACACCAAGAGTGCCCACCTCAAGTAAGTAGGGAGGCTGAATCATTGGGCCTTATAGGACAACTAGTACACAAAGCCACTCTATCAACACAGGGAAGCAGACAAAGAAACACACCAGAAATGAAAGAAATAGAGGAAAGCAAACTACTGGATATAGAGTTCAAAACCATGATTATAAGGTTACTCAAGAATCTCAAGAAAACACTGAGGAATTTAGTGAGACCCTCAAGGATATGAAAAAGGACCAACTAGAAATTAAGCATACACTGACTGAAACAATGATTAACTTACAGAGATCCAACAACAGACTAGAGGATCCCAAGAATCAAGTCAGAGATTTGAAACATGAAGGAGCAAAAAAACACCTAAGCAGAAAAGCAAAATGAAAAAAGAATCCAAAAATATGAAGATAGTGAATGAGCCTCTGAGACAACTTCAAGCAAACCAACATCAGAATTATGGGGTGCCAGAAGAATAGAGCAACATATTGAAAACTTATTTGAAGAAACAATGACTGAAAACTTCCAACATCTGGTTAAAGAAATAGACTTCCAAGTCCAGGAAATGCAGAGGACCACACCAAGACACATAATTAAAATGCCAAGGGGAAAGGACAAAGAGAGAATTTTAAAAGCAACAAGAAGAAAACAGTTACCTACAATGGAGTACCCATACAACTTCCAGCTGATTTCTCAACAGAAACTATGCAGGCCAGAAGGGAGTGGCAAGAAATATTCAAAGTGATGAATAGCAAGAACCTACAACCAAGTTACTCTACCCAGCAAAGCTATCATTTAGAATTGAAGGTCAGATAAAGAGCTTCACAGGTAAGAAAAAGCCAAAGGAGTTCATCATTGCCAATCCAGTATTATATGAAATGCTGAAGGATATTCTATAAGAAGAGAAAGAAGAAGAAAAAGGTAATGATAAAAATGATGAATAACAAATATATATCTACCAATAAGTTAATCTAAAAATCAAGTGAATAAAAAATCTGATGAACAGAATAAACTGGTGAATATAATAGAATTAGGGGCATAGAAAGGGAGTGGCCTGACAATTCTCAGAGTGAAGGGGAAGTGAGGGGTATGGGAAGAGACTGGACAAAAATTCTACTCCTATGGATGAGGACAGTGAGGGTAGGGATAAGGGCAGAGGGTGGGATGGGAACCAGGTGGAGGGAGCTTTGGGGGGAAAAAAGAGGAGCAACTGTAATAATCTGGACAATAAAGATTTATTAAAATATTAAAACATAAAATAAAGTTTAAAACACAGTGGATATAATAACACTTAGAAAAAATAGATATGGGGTATATAAAGACTGTCAGCATAATGTTTGCAAATTTTCTGTAAATCTAAAGCTATCCTAAAGTAAAAAATATTTCTAAAAATCAGTGGATGGTTTAAAACATAAAACAGACAGATAATATGAGAATAAGTTTGGTGGAAGACTAAAGAAAATACCTAGGACAGAGTATGGAGAAATAAAAAGCTGAAACATAATGCACAATATATTCTAAGAGACTTGGGGAATAGTGTGTAAAGCTCTGAAATTAATTGATTTAGAAATTTGAAAAGGAAGGATAGTAATAATAAATAAAGTGGAAGAATTTTTATTTGCATAAAAAATTTACTGAACTAATGAAAGGTAGCAGTACACTGAATTAGGAAGCCAAATAAAATATTTTTGTAGGCCCTGTGGTAACAAGGCAATTATCTATAGAAGCTACAAAAAGAAAAAAAGAAGGGAATCAATGTATATCAATAAAAAAAGGTTAAACAGAGACTATAAGAGAACAAAATAAAAATCTACAAACAACCAAAACAATTTAAAAAATTACAACAGTAAATCTTTTGCTCTCAATAATTACTTTAAATACATATGGAGTAAATTCTCTAATCATAAGACATTGAGTGACTGAATCAATATTCTCCAAGACACTCTAGCTTTAGCGATACATTTGGGCTGAAGATAAAGAGAAGGAAAACTGAATTCTGTGCAAATTGTAACCAAAAAAATAGCAGGGGTAGCTTACTTATATAAACAAAATATACTTGAAATATAAAACGGTCAAAAGAGAAAAAGAAGCACATTATCCTATATAATAAAAGGTTAATATCCAAATTGACCAAATAGCAGAAAAACCAGTCACTAAGATGTGCACTGACCATCACACGGGGAAGACACTCAATGCAGGAGCTTCCCACTGGTTGTTAGTGCACTCCCACAGAGGGAGCCGCTGCTCAGCCAGAAGCCAGGCTCATGGCTGGTAAGCACAGTGGTGGTGGTGGGAGCCTCTCCCGCCTCCACAGCAACCCTGAGGATGTACAACTGCTGGCTTAAACCTGCTCCCCTAAGCCAACAGTCAGACATCTCCTGAGACTCCTAGACTGTGAGAGGGTGCAGGCCAGGAGGACGAATTCCCCTCTCCATGTGCACAAATTTTGTGCACTGGACCTCTAATACAATGATAAAAATATATCAATTAATCAAGAAGAAATAGCAACTTAAAAATATGTTCAATATAAAAAGAAAACATTGAAGGAACTCTAAGGAGTAATAGACATCAAGACAATATTATGAGTCTTCAATATCCCACTTTCAATAATAGATTAAAGTTCCAGAGAGAAATTCAACTGAGAAACGAAGGACATGCACAACACTATATATCAAATTAACCTAACCTATATATACAAAACATTCAATACAGCAACAGCAGAATATACATTGTTGTGAAATACACATGGGCCATTTGTGAGGACAGGTTACATATTACATCAGAAAACAAGTCTTAACCAATTAAGATTCAAATCATACCAAGGACTTTTTTTTACCACAATGTTTTTTGACCACAGACATTAATAGCAGAAAAAACTAGAATATTTACAAATATGTGAAAATTAAACAACACACTTTTATATAGTCAAAGGGGCATTGCGCAGCTGATATTTTACTGAGTTGTACACTTGAAACCTTCATGGTTTTGCAAACAATGTTACCCCAATAAATTCATTAAAAAATCACTAAATAGCCAGAGTCAAAGAGAAAATCAAATAATACATTAGAAAATATCTGAGACAAATAAAAACACAACATACTTAAAATATAGGATGCTACAAAATAAAGTACTAAGAAGTAAGTTTATAGCAATAACCATCTACATTAAAAAAGAATAAATATTTAAAATAAAATTCAACTATATAACTTAGAAAGCTAGAAAAATAAAAACAAACTAAACTCCAAGTTAGTAGAAGAGAGGATATATGATTAGATCAGAAATATATGAAATAGAGAGTAGAAAAGGCAAAAAAAATATGAAACAGTTTTTTTTAAAGGATGGATAAAATCAACAAATCTTTAGAGTAATTTTAAAAAGATGGAAAATTTAAGATAAATACATTTTTAATTAAAAAGGATACATTATAACTGATTCTACAGAAATAATAAAATCATAAAAGACTATTATGAACAATGATATACCAACAAACTTTATAAGCTAGGAAAAAGGATAAATCCTTAGAAACAGTCAATCTGCCAAGACTGAACCATTAAGAAAGAGAAAATCTGAAAAGATATTTAAATAGTAAGGATATTGAATCAATAACTAAAAACCTCCCAACGAAGAAAAGCCTGGGAATAAGTGGCTTCACAGACAAGTTCAACCAAATATTTAAAGAAGAATTAATAATAATCCTTCTTGAACTCTTCTAAACTCTTATTATGAAGCCAACATTACCTGGACACTACAGCCAAAAACGATATCACACACAAAAACAAAACTATAGGCCAAAATACCTGAGGAAAACACTTCCTACACAATAAAAGGCTAATATGCAAAACAATCTAACAGTGGAATGACTGGTCACTATGATGTTCACTAACCACCAGGGGCAGACATTCAATGCAGTAGCTGCCCCTGGTGGTCAGTGACATCCCACAGGGGGAATGCCAGCCAGCCAGAGCCAGGCTCATGGCTGGTGAGTGCAGTGGTGGTGGCAGGAGCCTCTCCCACCTCCATAACAGCACTAAGGATGTCTGACTTCTGGCTTATGCCCATGGGGAGCAGGCCTAAGCTGTCAGTTGGACATCCCCTGAGGACTCCCAGACTATGAGAGGGCACAGGCCAGGCTGAGGAAACCCCCCTCCCTCCAGTGCATGAATTTTGTGCACCGGGCCTCTAGTGCAGAAATAATCAACAAAATACTAGCAAAAGGAATTGAACAACACATTAAAAGATCATAAATTATAACCATGTACAATTTACACCTGGCATGAAAGGATGGTTCAACATAGGAAAATCAATTAATGTGATATGCCACATAGCAGAAAAAAGGATAAAAGTAATGCAATCCAAGAGTAAGGAAAACTAATTTAAGGAGTCATATTGGAATTTTACATGATAATGTATAAAAGAATAAAAAGTACAGTGAATAAATTAAACAATATTAGAATGAAAATGAAAAGCAATCCACATAAAGTTAAGAAAGGTGACAAATAGAAACAAAAATAGCATAGGACAAATAGTAAATACAAAATCAGATGATGGAAATAAATATATATATATATCAATATGTTGAATAAGTAGAAGTGGGCCAAATATTTCAATTAAAAGAAAACTTTTGTTAGTCTGTATAAAAATATAATAGAAAACAAGATCCACTGTATGCTGTTTTCAAGTGACATAGAAGTAAATTAAACCACAATGAGATATAACCTCAAACCACCAATAAATCAACAAACAGCAAATGCTGGTGAGGTTGTGGAGAAAAGGGAACCCTAGTACACTGTTGGTGGGAATGCAGACTAGTGCAGACAATGAGAAAAACAGTATGGAATTTCCTCAAAAAATTAAAAATAAAACTGACTTTTTGACCCAGTGATCCTTCTTCTGGGAATATATCCTAAGAATCCCAGAACACCAATTTGAAAGAATATATGTATCCTTATGTTCTTTGCAGTATTATTTACAATAGCCACAATTTGGAAACAGTCCAACACAATCCTATCTAATAAAAGAGAAACATGCAAATTGACCATTCCTCTACTACACCCACAAGCCACACCCATAACTCAATCAGGAGTTGAGTATGCAAATTAACCCAACCAAGATGGGGGTTAATTTGCATATCCTAGTGCAGAACGAAGACTGAAGACAGCATAGAAGGAAGCCAAGTGCTACAGACAGGAGGGAAGCCGTGAAGAAGCAAGCAAGTGGGGTGAGAAGCAGGCAGGGTGGGTGGAGAAGGGAGGGAAGCAGGCAGGGCAGAGACCACCTCACGAAGGTCTATTGCATGAATCGTCCTGCAGTGGGCCTCTAGTGGAATATATGTGGCCTTAAAAAAGAAGGAACCTTTTGTGACGGCATGGATGGACCTGCAGATTATATATTATGCTAGATGAAATAAGCCAGCCAGAGAAAGACAAATACTATATGATCTCATTTATATGTGAAATCTAATGATCAAATTATATCTATCTATACATCCATTTATCTACCTATTTATAATCTATCTGTCTCAGGCAAATACAAACAAAATGGAAGTGTATGAAATTATTTTAACATTAGATAGTATGGACTTTCTGACCAAAACTAATTCCTGGAGATATTACTCAAAAGGTATAATTCACATACAACACACACAAAACAAAATTAAATTTGCATTTACCTAATTACATAGATTAAAATATATGGTGCAAAAATAATATGATCACAAGATAAAACACCCTGTTCCATCATTATGTTGGGAGATGTTTAAATTCACAAAGTTATCTTTAACCATAAATTCTGAGAGATTATTTATTCTGGTCTAGTGCATCCTTTTATCAGCTTCACTTTTGTTTATTTTATTATACTCCTCTAGGTGAGGGAAATGGTTAAACATTTTAAAGCTAACAATTAAAAATGGAATTTTAACTGAAAGCAGTATATTTAGGTACATTCAGGTACTTTTTTTTATTAAGTCTGCAAGTTTTCAAAATATTAGATGATTAGAAAGATCTGGAGTTGAGAAAAAAAGGTCTGGACTAAAGATATAATTTGGGATATAAAGATATAATGGGTGAGATTTCCTTGGGAAAAAAAAAGTATAGCATAAGAAGAAATAGTCATACATTTATTTAATGAATGTCAGCATTTGGTGATCAAACAGCAATGCTCGAGTGTAAAATACAACTTAAAAGAATGATCATAAAATAAAAAGAGAAAGATCAGGAGAGTGTGTTAACATGAAAGCCAAGGAGGAGATAATTATTTTAAAACTAGAGGCCTGGTGCACAAAATGTTTGCACTCAGGGGTCCCTCAGCTTGGCCTGCACCCTCTCACAGTCTGAGAGCACTCAGGGAATATATGACTGTGGAGAGCAGGCCTGAGCCAGCAGTTGGACATCCTTTGCACTGCCATGAAGGCAGGGGAGGCTCCCGTCACTGCCACTGTGCTCACAGCCATGAGCCCAGGTTCTGGCTGAGCACAGCTCCCCTTGTTGAAGTACACTGACCACCAAAGGGAAGCTTCTGCATTGAGTACCTGCTCCATGGTAGTAAGTGCACATCATAGTGACTGGTTGTTCTGCCATTCGGTCTATTTGCATATTAGCCTTTTATTATATCGGGTTAGAGGACCGGTGCATGAAATCCATCCTTCAGCCAAACCTGCTCTCTCTCCAATCTGGGACCCCTTGAAGGATGACCAACTGCCCATTTAGGCCTGATCCAGGAATGGGCCTAAACAGTCAGTCAGACATACCTCTCACAATCCAGGACTGCTGGCTCCCAACTGCTCAAATGCTTGCTTTCCTGATTGCCCCTAACCACATCTGGCTTCCAGCCTGATTGATGCCTAACTGCTCCCCTGTCAACCTGTTTGCTCCTAACTGCCCTTCCTTGTGGGCCTGGTCACCCTCAGCTTCCCTCCTCTACTGGCCTTGCCACCCCTAACTGCCCTCCCCTGCAGACTTGATAACCCCCAACTTCCCTCCCTTGCAGGCCTGGTCCCTGCCAACTGCCCTCTCCTGCTGGCCATCTTGTGGTGGCCATCTTGTGTCCACATGGGAGCAGGATGTTTTTACCACATGGGGCAGTCATCTTATGTGTTGGAGTGATGGTCAATCTCTTTTATTAGATAGGATAGAGGCCTGCTGCATGGGTGGAGGCCAGATGGTTTAACCTGAAGGGTGTCCTGGATCAGGTTGGGCATTTTCTTAGGGTATGGGGTGGCCTAGGTGAGAGGCCTGTGGTGGTTTTCATGCTGGCCACGCCCCACAGCAACCCCAGCAAAGGCCCTGGTATCTGTTTTTTTATTTTCTACAATTGAAACTTTGTAGCCTTAAGTGGAGCCAAGCCTTCTGCTGGCACAGCCATTGAAACTTTGTTGCCTTAACCTCCTCCGGCCAGGGTGTGTGGAAATCTTGGCTTCTTCCATCAGCAAGGGCAACCCAGGCCTCTCTCATTCACTCTCTGTGGCCGTAGCCATCTTGGTTGGGTTAATTTGCATACTCGCTCTGATTGGTTGGTGGGTGTGGCTGGTGGGCATGGCTTCTGAGTGTAGTGGAGGTATGATCAATTTGAATATTACTGTTTTATTAGATAGGGTATTTGTGAATATTGTTTATTATATACTAGAGGCCCAGTACATGAAATTTGTGCATGGAGGGGGAGTGTCCTTCAGCCCAGCCTGCTCCCTCTCCAATCTGGGACCCCTTGAGGGATGTCCAACTGCCAGTTTAGGTCCAATCCAGGTAAGATCAGGCCTAAACCAGCAGTTGGACATCCCTCTCACAATCCAGGACTGCTTGCTCCCAACTGCTCACCTGCCTGCCTTCCTAATTGCCCCTAACCGCTTCTGCCTGCCAGCCTGATCACCCCCTAATTGCTCCCCTGATAGCCTGATTGATGCCTAACTGCTCCCCTAACAGCCTGTTTGCCTCTAACTCCCCTCCCCCTGTGGGCGTGGTCACCCCTAACTGCCCTCCCCTGCAGGCCTCATCACCCCCAACTACCATCCCTTGCAGGCCTGGTCCCTACTACCTGCCCTCCCCTGTTGGCCTGATTCCCCACAACTGCCCTCCCTTGCAGACCTGGTCCCTCCCAACTGCTCTTCCTTGCTGGCCATTTTGTGTCCTCATGGGGGCAGCCAACTTTGACCACATGGGGGCAGTCATGTTGTGTATTGGAGTGATGGTCAATCTGCATATTACTATTTTATTAGATAGGATAGAGGCCTGGTGCATGGGTGGAGTCCAGCTGGTTTTCCCTGAAGGGTGTCCCTGATCAGGGTGGGTGTTCCCTGGGGGTATGGGGTGGTCTGGGCAAGGAGCCTGTGATGGTTTGCAGGCTGGCCACACCCCATGGCGACCCAAGCAGAGGCCCTGGTATCTGGGATTTATTTATCTTCTACAATTGAAACTTTGTAGCCTGGAATGGAGCCAAGCCTTCTGATTGCACAGCCATTGAAACTTTCTTACCTTAAGTAGAGGCCTGGGCCTGCCAGGGTGTGCAGAAAGCTTGGCTTCCTCCATTGCCAGGAACAACCTAAGCCTCCCTCCTGCTCTCTCTGAAGCCATAGCCATCTTGGTTGGGTAAATTTGCATACTCATTCTGATTGGCTGCTGGGCAAGGCTGGTGGGTGTGGCTTGTGGGTGTAGCAGAGGTATGATCAATTTGTATATTACTCTTTTATTAGATAAGATGTGACACTTGAGATATAGCTAGTAAGAGAGCATTATGTTAAGTGAAATAAGCCAGTTGGAGAAAGATAAATATCACATGATCTCATTAATTTTGTGGAATATAATGAACAACATAAACTGATGAACAAAACTAGATCCAGAGACATAGAAGCATCAAATAGATAGTCAAACCTAACAGGGAAGAAAGTGGAGGGAGAGTGGTAAGAGATGAACCAAAGAACTTGTAGGCATGCATATAAGCATAACCAATGGACACAGACAAAAGAGGGATGAGGGCTTGTGCTGGGAGTGGGTAGGAAGAGGTCAATGGGGGTAAAGGGAGACATTTGTAATACTTTTAACAATATTTTTTTTAAAAAAAAGCTAATCAGATTCTATATTTTTTATCAGTCTAGGACAGTGGTCCACAAACTGTGGCTCTGTTGACTGACCACTGATCTAGGATAAACCATTCTGAGAATTCTCTTTTGGTCTTAGTGATTGACTAAAACTCAAAGTTGCAAATTACATATTCTTGTTGTAATTAAATGTTATCACCATTTTAATCAGGACAGTTACTTGTAGAATCTCTCAGACCCACAAGTAGTTTAGGTATAACTATAAAGAAAAAAGTTTGTTTCTCTTATAGCACCAAAGTTACTTTTGTGTAAAGTCATATTCTATATGGCCCTTAGAAAAAAATGGAACTGCTCAAACTATTGAATAAATCATTCTGAACACTGAACTTAGACCAATGCAATGATTCTTACCATTCTTACATCTCTAGAATCTTTTTTTCTCCCAAGGGCCATTTAGATATTTATAGCATCATTTGTGGACCACACAAAATTATCAACTTAAAAATTAGCCTGCTATATTTGGTCAAACATTTAAATAATTCACCCTTAATACCTTGACAGAGCCAGTCAAAATGGTTTTGCATGCTTTATATGGCCCGAGGTCTGGACTTTCCTCACTCCTGACTACAGAGCATTATGCTAAATGAAATAAGTCAGACAGAGGAAGATGTCATAGAATTTCACTTATATATTGAATCTAAAGAACAGATTAAATTAACAAACAAAATAGAAACAGACTCATAAATGCAGAGAACAGACTGATAGCTGTCAGACGAAAGGGGACTTAGAAGACTGGGTGAAAAGGTGAAAGGTCTAAGAACTACAGATTAGTAATTACAGGGATGTAAAGTGAAGCCCCAGGAATATAGTCAATGATATTGTAGTAACTATATATGATGCCAAGTGGGTATTTAAAATATCAAGGGCATCACTTTGTAAGCTATATTATTTTCTCTCCACTATGCTGTACACTTGAAACTAATACAAAATAATGTTGAATGTAAAAAAAAAGTACCAAATGATTTATGAATCTCATTTCTGGGTATATATCCAAAGGCATTTAAAACAAGATCTAGAAATATATTTGCACTCCATGTTTATTAAAGCATTATTTACAGAAGCTAGGATATAGGAGCAAGCTAAGTGTCTGTCAATGGATAAAATGATTAAATAAAATGTGACATATATATGTATAAAAGAAGGAAATCTTAGCATTTGCAGTAACATGGATAGATCTTAAGGAAATTATATTAAGTGCAATAAGACAGATAGAGACAAATACCATATGATATCACTTATATTGGGACCTAAAAAAACCAAATCAGAGAGTAATGTTTACAAGGAGCTAGGTGCTGAGGGGAATGGAGAAATATTGGTCAAAGTATACAAACTTCCAATTCTAAGATCAAGAAGTTCTGGGGATCTAATGTACAGCATGGTGACTATAGCTAATAATACTGCATCATATACTTGAAAGTTATTAAGAGAGTAAATCTTACATGTTGTCACCACACACAAAAAAATGGTAACACTGTGATGGGATGGAAGTACTAGCCATTGCTATAGTGATAATTATTTTGCATTATATAAATGTATCAAATCAACACATTGTGCACTTTAAACTTACACAATTTTAAGAGTGTCATGCTCTACCGACTGAGCTAGCCGGGCACTTCTAAACTTACACAATTTTAGATGTCAGTTATCCTATATAATAAAAGCCCAACTACTGAAAGGGGGAACGACCAAAATGAACAGAATGACCATTAGACCAGATGCTCAAAACAGGAGCTGGCCCCTGGTGGTCAGTGTGCAGCGCTCCCACAGTGTGAGCAGCCACTCAGAGGGTTTTTCCATAGCCACTTGGCTAACTGGGATGAGTGGCGCTACCACAGTAGACTGATCACTGCAGGCTGCCCCTCACCAGTGCATGAATCACAGCACTAAAAGCTGGAGGTTACTAAGCACCGTCCTTGTGGCAGGCAAAGCCCAGGTACTCTCCACAGACTCTCAGGTAATCCCAGGACCCACCTTATAGGGTTTCTATTCACAGTTTTAAGAATGAAATGAGATCATAAGCTTTTAAGTAGTTGAGGAAAAACACACACTGCTCCTTTTTCATTCTCTTCATCCTGCCTTCTTGTGAGAAAAGGAACAACTGGCTCCCACAGCCTACCTTGAGCACTGTGCTGAGAGCTCACTGACTCTTGGCTCCAAGTGAATCTGCCTTCCATTGGCCTTTACACCTAACGCCATTGCCTGACAATCTTACTCAACCTGTATTACTGACTGAGCATCCTCTGTGTCCTAGAAATGCCCAGGTGCTCACAGAGCAGCAGGGAGCTATTGCCCTATCCTACTGAGCATGCGTTCCACCAGGAGAGGATGGGGGTGTGGGGAGGAAACAGCCTCAGACAGACTGAGGTGCAGCTATTAGAAGGCACAGTCACCATGAAAACATGGGAATTAAGCCACATAGGGGATCTTTCAAGGAGGGTCAAAGGGAGGCTCACTGAGGAAAGTGGACAAAAGGAGGAGAGCCAGGTGGATGCCTAGAGAAGGGCAGAGGGGACAGCCCATGGAGGGGCAGCGGGATAAGCAAGAAGCCGAGTGGAAAGGGGTCAAGGCTGGGTTGGAGGGCACATGCTACAGTGATTTAGGTCCTGTGAGAACCTGGCATCCTCTGAGTGCTGGGGAAATGCAGGGGCTGGGCTGACACAATGGGGACAGACTCTGGATTCTTTCTCAGGGGCAGACTCAGGTGGAAGAAGAAGCAGGGAAACGGCAGGAGGCAACAGCACCCTATCTGAGGGCAATGCAGAGACAGTGAAACTGTGGCAGCTGAGGTGACAGCTTTGGGGTGTACTGGAGGGAAGCCAGAACATGAGGAATGATATGGGAGGAGGGGAAAGGGAGACCCCTGCTCAGCTAGGCCCCTGGGAAGGGAGGGTCTCTGGCAGCTGCCAGTGGGGTGGGGGGGAAAGGGGCGCGCTGGAGTCAGATCCCATATTCATTTTGAGAGTCTGCCTATAAAACCCAGACCTTAGTTTGAGCTCTACATGAGGGACATGGAATGTTCACAACCAGCTTTCCACCCTGATGTCCAGGAGGCAGGTCATTCCTGTTTGGCTGCCCTAACCCCTCCATGCCCCCGTCCTCATCCCCAAGATCTTTTCAGTGAAAAAAAGTACGTATTGAAAACAGAAAATTATTTTTTTTTGGTACAAAAAAATAAGAAAACGGAATGTATAATAGTATGGAAAGCAAACATTGAAAACTAGGAAAATGAAGCCCCCTTTTGGACTCACAGATCAGCTGTGCCCAGAACCCGGGTCATGCATGACACAAAGGGCTCAAGGTCCAATGCAAAGGGCTTGCCCAGGTGGTCCAACTCCAATCATTGACTCTAGTTTCCAGGACAGAGAGTATCCCATAACCACAGAACAGAATGGCTGAGACCAGCCCCATGTCTCACAGCTTAAGGCAATGCTTGCTGTGCTTCCTGTGAAAGAAATGCTCCTGGGATGCAGGGACAGGACAATCAACATCCAGATCACTGCCTCTAACTCCCACTGGGGGTTTGTGGTGCTCCCAGCTCTGCCCCTCCCTCCCTCTCCCAGGTGAACCACAGACAGCTCTTCCCAAACTCTGCCTTCCTCAGCTCAATGGCAGGTAGGGAGGGCTGGGGGTCATGTGGAGAATCAGAGGGCATCAATGAAGTGCCTCTTGAAGATACAGACACAGTGTCTGTCCACCCATCCCCCTTGCTGAACCAGTTAACACAGAACTTCATGAGTGCGTGTTTAGAACTGGTCTCCCTTGCTTCCGTGACTCTGCCACTATGTAACTTGGCTGTTTTGGGAGGTAATTCTCTCTCCTTTAAAATGAGAACAAGGGTCCTGTGGGCATGGCTCAGTGCCTGTACATCAATCTATGACTCAGGAGGTTGTGGTCTCGACCCCCAGTACAGGTCATGCAGGAGGCAGCCAATTCATGATTCTCTCTCATAATTGGTGTTTCTCTCTCTCTCTTCCTCTCCCTTCCTCTTTGAAATCAATGGAAAATATCCTATATAATAAAAGCCTAGTGTGCAAATTGTCCCCTCCACCAAGTGTTCTACCACTTGCTATGATATGCACTGACTGACCACCAGAGGGGGACATGGAACATGGTGGGCATCAGTGATGAGGCACTGGCAGGAGGGAGCAGTGGAGATGCTGCTGGCACCTATGGGCTTCGGGGTGAGCAGGACCACAGCTTCCAGAACTGCAGGGGCTCACCATGGGTTCACACAGGAGCTGGTCTGCCAAGGCCAACTGGGAGAGAGTGCACTGCCCACCCATCTTCCATGTGGTGCCGCTGGGCAGCCCAGAGGTCCATGCTGTGCCCTGGCTTGCGGCATCTGGCCGTACTTACTGCATCTCTGTGTGGGGACTCAGGCACCGTGACTCAAGTGGATGGGGGGTGTGAGAGGGCCTGGGGGCCCAGATGCTGTCCAGGGCCCAGAGGTCAGCTGGAAGCAGCTTTTCCAGACCAGACGCTCATGCTTCAATTGCCAGCCAGGCCTATGGCCTGCACCTGTGCAAGAATTTCATGTACTGGGCCTCTAGCATCTCAATAAAGCTAGAAAAAAAGACTCAAACTCATAGAAATAGAGAGTAGAAAAATAGTTGCTAGGGTATGGGGGTGGAGGAATAGAGAGAAGTTGATAAAAAGGTACAAACTTTAGCTATAAAATGAATAATATCTGAGGATCTAATGTAAATCATATCATTGTTAAATGTAAAACATGTAATTGATAAATGTAAAACTATAGTTGACAATGCTATATTGTTCAATTGCTAAGAGAGAAGAATAATTTTATCTCACACACAATAAAGATAATTTGGTGAGGTAATGGATGTGTTAATTATCCTTTCACAACGTCTCTCAAATCACCATGATGAACACTTTAAATATCTTACAATTTTATATCCCAATTATGCCCCAATAAAGCTTAAATAGAAAGAAAAGTGTTTGTCTCTAGATAAATTATATGGTTGACAATCCTATGAGATCCTATGATCTGGCCCCTACTAAGTCCTACTGACTTATTACTCACTTTTTCATACTATCTTTCAGTCAAACCAACTTTCTTGTCATTTAAGTTTGTTTCCATTCCAGCACCTTCAGATCCGCTGCCTGGAATAGTCAGCAAGCAGATCTACACTAAGGTGGGACGGGGGGTAATTTCTAGTCATTCAAGTCCTAGTGCAGGTCTCACTTCAGCACCACCTACCCTATCTGTCCAATTGGATGTAACCTCCTTCTAATATCCTTTCTAATGGAACCCCATTTTCTTCATTATACTTAACCTAAATTGTAATTGAATATTTACTTTCTGGCTTATTTTTTGACTCTTTTATTAATCTATAAATCCTGCAAGAACAAAATACAATGTGTATTTTTGCCTCACTCTTACATACCCAATGCTAACCAGTCTTTCTAAAAGTCTAGTTCACCACCAGTTTTTTTGTTTGTTTGTTTGTTTGTTTATTTGCTTTTTGATGCCCAGGATTTTCAAAATTTCTCTTAAGTATTCCAAAATATCTCTATTTGGCTAAGTTGTTTTATGGCTGATTCCCTTCTCTGCTCTCAACCTCAGTCAGAAAGTATACCCTTTGAGTCATGGCTTCTGTCTAAATCTGACTTAATTTTTAAATAAGACACTTGCATTTTTAGAGGATCTTTTTTGAAAAGATTTTTATTGACTTTTAAAAGAGGAATGAGGAATGGAGAGGGAAAGAGAGAAACATCGGCTGCCTCATGCATACCCCCAATGGGGGTCAAGGCCATGACCAATCAAGTCTTGTGGAATCAAACCAGAGACCTTTTGGTGCAGGAAGATGCATCAACCAAGAGAGCCATACCGGCCAGGGCTTTCAGAGGTTCTTAATCACAGGAATCGGTTTCAAACAGCATTCTCCCAATAAATCCTATTTTGGAGTATTTGAGAAAATATTATGAGCTTTTCTAGATTCTAGCAAATTATGAGCTTTTCTAGATTCTTCACTTATTCTCTATCATGGATTTGAATATTTAATATCAGCATTGAAGCTGAAATAGTTTGCCTTCCCTATAACAAACAAAATAATGTCTCATATCATATTTTATATTAATTTAAAATTGTACTGGATATTTAAGAATAACTTGTTGTTAATAAAGATAAATATAAAGAAAATTAATTTATTCATAATGTAATTCCCAGATAATTTTGAGATAATTTTCCCCTTTATTTAATCTATCTGTCTATTTATGCATCTATTATTGGAAAAGGAGAATAGAGAGTTGATAGACTGAGTTGGTGACTGGAATTAATTGAGCTATTAGTAGAAGAAGAGAACAAGGGAGGAGAGGAAAAAGAAGCAAAAACAAACAAACAAAACAAAACACAGTAACAAACAATCAAACAAACAACAAGAAGACAGAAAGGAAGAAAAAGGAAAAAAACGAAGAAAAAAATTTTGGATAGTGAAGAAAGAGAAGAGAGAAGTGTGCACGGACTTGCTACAGGGGAAAGAAAATTATATATATGAGTAAGATCAACTTTTAACAGGAAGTAATAAGAAGGATAGAGAAAAACTAAAGCAGGAACATGGTAAGAGAAACAGACAAAAAAGGGGGAAAGTGAGGAAGAGAGTGTTGGCATACAGGAAAAATTGAGATAGAGTAAAATAATGCTAAGAGAAAAATAAAAATAGAATGTAGAACACTAATCCCAGAATAAAATAAAATAAAATAAAAAAGAAAAATTAAAACAAAACTTTAAAAATGGTAAAATAATAATAGCAATAATAATAATTGAAAATAAAAATATATTAATAATAAAAGTAAAATCAAATGAGAAAAAATTAGTTTCTTAAGTAAAAGATAAAAAATAAAAAAGTGAAGTAGTGAAGGTCGTTCATTTCCTCTACTGTTCTGCTTGGCATGTCTCTTTGCTGTCAGGTACTCAGCAAAGTATTGAAGTTCCCTTCAATCCACTGCTCCTCTGTGTTATAAGCCACAACCTTATTTTCAAGCAGGTGGGATCTCTCTGCTCACTTTATTTCTCCCTGCCTTTAGTTGTATTTACACAAGAGTCAATTTCTGATACAACCCCTAGATGGCAGTGTTTCTGTATTAATATCTGGGGCTAAATGGCCCCTTTAGGCAGTATTTAGACTCTTCTTTCCCTGCCACACTTAATACTGAGTTGGATGGATAGACTGACCTAGAGCTGATTTCCTGCTCATCTCTCCTTATTCTGATCCCCAGTTTCCACAAAAACAACTTTCTCCTGCAGTTTCAGTGGGTGTTTTAAATT